>CM046802.1:1488780-1732740 GCA_025617405.1 Perca schrenkii | reverse complement strand
TACATGGCAGGTTTGCGCGTACGTGTGACATCACACATGCACGCGCAAAAACGCCACCTTTATACTACTTATATGGTCCGGATAATCAGCTGTGGCAAAAAAAAGCATGTTTTAAATGTGTAACACCACTTGAGCCACGGTGAAACGTTTTTTCGTGTATATGGTTGAAATGACAATAAAACACACGTGTTGAGTTGATCGTCTCACTGTCTGTCTGTAAAGGGCAGGCGTGGCTTGGGAGTGGCCTCATACAGCAGCAAAGCAAGTGCATTCTGGGATTTGGTGTCTTTCATCCATATGAGCCAAAAACACATTTTCTGTCTTATCTTGGACTAGAAGGCACCAATTTAAAAAAAATGTTCACATTTCTACTACATAAGTGACCCAATTTAAAGCTATATTCAGCTTTCCAGTGGTGAAATTTCCCTTTAAGTTTGTATTTTTATGTGTTTTATTTTTCAGAACTTTAATATATTTTGATGTTCTGTTGTGACAATAAAACAAACATTATCATGTTATTTTACTGAGAACTCATAAATAACTACAAATAACTAATGTTAGGGAAATCTGTTTATGTTTTGTTATGCGTTTCTGGATAAAAAAAAATAATAATAATAATAATTAAAAAAAATATATATATATATATATATATATTTTTTTTTGGTGTTACATATATATATATATATATATTTTTTTTTGGTGTTACATATCAGCCGATATATCGGATTTTTAAATCACCAAATATTTGTATCGATATCGGCCTTAAAAATCCTTCATTGGTCGGGCTCTACAGTACATGCTCATGTTACTGTACCTGTGAGGATTTATCTTTAGCATCTGGCTGTTTTTTTTTTTCTTCTTCAGAGTCCTCCAAACCATGTGATCCCCCGGCAAGAGGAGATCTACATCTACAGCCCACTGGGGACAGCTTTCAAGGTGACAGGCAGCGACCCCTCCTCTAAAAACCCCAGTATCATCACCATGTAAGCCCTGCCAGCTAAACTGTCTAATCAGTAAATCAACCTGAGCTAAATGTTCTTTTTGACTGCTTTGATTATTACCTTGCTTTTCTCTCCTCACAGATTTGCTATATGGAACACAATGATGGGCACATCGATACTCAGCATACCTTGGGGTATAAAGCAGGTGATTCGCTTTATTCCACATACTTCAAGTCCTTGGCTCGTTCAAAGCCACATCTGTAATGACTAGCTTTGCGTCATTGCTCATTACATTTGACTACAGGACAAAACTAAAGTCATTGTTGTCTTTGTCCCTTTAGGCTGGTTTCACTCTGGGGATCCTCATCCTCATCTTCACAGGCCTGCTGATGCTCTACTGTTGTTACATCGTTCTCAAATCACCAAAGGCAATACGTAAGTCCAGCTACACTTAGAATAAATGATTCTGCTAATGGTGGCTTAAAAGTTATAATACAGCAATTATCCTTTTAAAGTTTTGAAAATTGATTAGATTATGTTTCTGATACAAACCAACGGTTTTCAATAATTTCAGAGAATTGAGTATAATTTTTTGGATACTAGCACAGCAATTTCCCCTATACCTTGTGTTTTTCTTTTTGAGATAGTCATTCCTTTCTAGAAAATGCTTAAAACAAGAGTAACTGTACTGGGAATATGCAACTATACCTAGTACAATGATGACTGTGAAAGTAACAGCTAACTGATATTATAAACCTTTGTGAAGTCCTGAGCGCATTATTATTTTTGAGGTCCAAGCACTAACTCTATTGTATTTGCTGTGTTATTTATTCTTTGTTCTCTGTGTGTGTGGAAGAAACATTCATAGCTATGTTTTTTTTTATTTTTTTTTTATCAAGGAGTAGCTTTTGCAGATTTCTTGTATTTGGTGTGAGATTTGTTTTTGGTGTCTCATGCCAAAAGCGTTAGCACATTTAGTCGTCAAAAACTTTACAGGTTACTTTTAAATAATCTGCTTCTGTCACTGAGCTTCTGCCCAAAATGCCATGTATTCTAGTCTAGTAAACTAAACATTTTCTTGACCGGTCACCGAGCCTCATTAACCGGTTAAAACCGGTTAACCGTTTAGTTTAAAATATGCTACGCTATTTGAAATAACAGCCATTTCGTGCCGCGCCTGCAATTTCTCAACTCTGTCGCATCTCTCACACACACACACACACACACACACACACACACACACACACACACACACACACACACACACACACACACACACACACACACACACACACACACACACACACTGCCCCGGCACCACCCTTCCACTCACGTCACGTTTTTTAAATCCCCTACAGCGCGAAACAAGTCCCGCAAATGCGGCACAGAGGAGCTTGTATGTAATCGGAGGAAAAATGGCTCCTTAGTTTCGAAATAGTTTGGGTACAAGCCAGGTGATCGCGTTTAAAATAAAGTCGTTTGTTTAGCGTTAGAAGCTCATTAGAAACATTGCCGCGGCTCATTTGAGAAAATGACAGCTCCGAAGAGACGCCGCTTTAGTTTGAGTGTAGTGCTAACAATAATAAAGATATGATGATCATCATCACCTTATCTGTTACCACTGAAATGCAGATGTAATGTGTTTCCAAATATAAGCCCATCTTA
This sequence comes from Perca schrenkii, assembly GCA_025617405.1. Lineage (NCBI taxonomy): Eukaryota > Metazoa > Chordata > Actinopteri > Perciformes > Percidae > Perca > Perca schrenkii. The sequence continues at coordinate 1,730,134 of CM046802.1, read as the reverse complement.
TGCGGAATAGGATAAAATCGGCACCTTCAGAATGCGTCAAACAGGCGATTAGACCTAACAAAATTAATTGTTTGGTTCCGGTTTCCGACCGACCCTGTCAATTAATGTGCGACCCAAATTTATTTTATGAGCTTGGGGAAGAAATGATACTAATTAAATAAATACACAAATAAAACGTTTAAGGCGAACTATAATTACATTTTTGCACAGCACTCTTGCGATGCAAGATGCCCGTTTTCCTCCAGCAATGCTGAAGAGGACCCGATGTCGCCGCAGCGGCACTTAACTTTGCCGTGTCCAGTTTGACGGCAGCAGCAGCGTGAGGACGGCGCCTTCGACCAGCCCTCACCGGCCACGGCGGCCAGCTACAGCGCTACTGCGCCGCCGGGGAGCTTCAACACGTTAAACAGGGCAGATGAAACCACTCATGAACTATGTTGTGTTTAATGTCGTTCAAGAGGATGGCGTAGCAAGCAAACCCAATCAAATGAAAGGTAAACCCCCTTTAGAGTGCTCTAACGTTACAGCAAGTCCCTGGGGCTCATTGGAGGTGGCTAACAGCAGTGAAGCTAATGACAACTGCACAACACAATTCATTTGGATACAAGCGTTGCTTTATGGAAGATAGACGGGATTCTGAACAGCGATGCGCGCGCGCACACACGCACACAGTAGAGCCGAGGTGTGTGCGTTACTTCACGCAGCACATAACTGGCTGGAAACGATAGCTACAGCTTATACATTATTTACTTCCGCTGGCGCAGATGAACTAACGGTACACTCGTTAACTGTAAGTAGCCTACAAAAAACCCTTCATGAGTAAAGAGTCAATATTTATGAATACCCACCTACCTGTTCTACAGGCAAAGTTAAACATGTAGAAACCGATCTTTCAGTCTGCTCTTCATGCGCCGTCCACTCTCGTCCACCGCGCTGTGCAAACAAAGCTCTACTCTGCAAATAACGACTTTACAAACAAGCTAAAATGAAAGATGTCAGTTGTAGTCTGTTTCTTAGTTTGCAACGAATCTTGATTTTTGGACAAACTCTTGTAAACGTAGCTGCTGTCTAAACGAGCCATCCTCTCCGCTGGAGCTGTATTATAAGACCAAAACAAATACACGTGGCTACTTAATATGCACGTTAATTACATGTTTTCAATTTATTAAGCCACAACTGTACACGTATTAACAGGTAGGCTATGTTATGAAAATATTGAGTATCCATCGCTACTGCCATGGCAGCAAGGGATAAGTAGGAAAAAATTTTTTTTTTTTTAACCGACTAAGGTTAACGTTGAAACGGTCAACCACCGGTCAAACGGTCATCGGTTAACATCCCTAATACATATACATACATACATACATACATACATACATACATACATACATACATACATACATACATGCATACATACATACATACATACTCTGGTTGGTTCAGAAATTTCTTTCTACAATAATATCAAAACAGTGAACAAAAAAAACAAAAAAAAACATATAGCGTACATTTATATTTTTACATTTTAGAATTGAAGTATATTGCAGAGAACAGTACCTGAAATAGTAAACACTCGTGAATGAGTTGCAAAATGATTTCTTGAGATTAGGAGTGTCACGATTTTAATTTTAAATTGAAAATCGATGAAATGAGCTTTCAATTCGGAAAATATTTTCTTCTCTATCAAACCTCGCCTACTTGCACACATCCGAAGAAAAAACAAACAGACGCATGGTAGCTTACCGGCTGGTAGCATTCAGCTAAAGACACATGGTAATGTTAGCTTAGCGGTAGCATGCAGCTGCACTTTCCAATCACCATCGCCACTGCCAGAGTCAGAAATACAAAGGAAATACAGAACTGGAAAATCCTTCTACTTTTCTTTAGTCACCGTGTGGCAACATATTTCCTTCCCCGTGAGTGAATAACCAAGGTAAAGCATGTGGGCTCCGACGGGACCCCATTGTGCATTCATGTACATCTCTGTAAAATGTTAATTTAGAGAAACTCAAACAGTTGTTGTAAAGTACCCTTCTGTCATCTATTGGCTCTTGTGGCATTGCCGTCAGTGCTGAAAAGAAAATGTTTAAATCCAAATTTGAATTGAGTTGTGACCTTAAAATGTCAATTTGAATGGTGAATTTGGAGAATCGTGACACCCCTATTGAGATTAATTTCAGCTTGGACTTGCACTTCCCAGCCCTTGTCCAAGGCTTTAAAAGAAATAGACAGTGTGCACTGCAGTAAGGCGTTGCCCGGACACACTGCACCTTTGCTTCTGAGTTGCGTCCTGTGTTTGGACCCCCGGTATACCTGTTATACTAGTTTTTTTGTGATTACAGATTAACTAATGGTTATTATTCTTTCATTAAAAAAGACGTTTAATTACCTCTAGTAGGTGTTTGCGAAGAGTGTCTTTTGTCTACATGTTCCTACAGAGGAGCTTGCTGATTAGATGTTTGTCAGTAACACACCTTGGAAATTGTACCTGACTCCCTTAGGTTTTTATGTTGTGATGTGTTTTATCTTGGACCTATTGTACCTACCTATGACCTGAATATACTCCCATCCACACAGAGCAGGGTAAGGAATGGTAATTCTGAAATCAAAAGGCTGCAAGGAAAGCTAATGACTCTGTCTCAACTCTGATTGTGGATGATTCGCTGTAAAACATCTTAAAGCATTGACCAAAATGTTCCCAAAGATATGGTCTATGACATGACAGAAAGTATTTCACATGTATTTATTCTCTGTGTTCTGTCCAGCAGATATGGACACTTCTGACTGGGAATTCCCTGATGTTTGTAGTTACTACTTTGGCAAGTTTGGCAAGTGGTCCAGCTTGTTCTTCTCGATGGTGTCACTTATTGGAGCCATGGTGGTTTACTGGGTTCTCATGTCCAATTTCCTCTACAACACCGGACAGTTCATCTACAGTAAGTCCCAATGCTCTTGTCATTACCAGAAAAGAGGTATCACCTAATTATGTAGTTCTGTTTGGTTGATTACAAAGACAACTCAGCACTTTAAATGCATCTAAACACTTGGCACTCTCTGGGTACTGTACCATGGCCACTTCTGTCTGTACAATGTGTCTGGTTTTTGCTTCAAATGACTTGAAACTGCATTGTAGGGTTGGGTACCAAAACCCGGACCGAATGACAATGACGGATTTTGGTGCCCCATTTCGGTGCCATTTAAACACCTGTGCTGCTCTCTGGTGTTACGACACGGACGTAGTAAAAGTATTGTTTTAGCACCGGTATCAGAAAAAAAATCCCAAAAATTCCCAACTCTACTTTGCAACATCGCTTATGTGTGTTGCAGTATACAGGGCTTAAAGTATTCCGGCACCGTGCCGGATCTCCGGCGTGCGGCCGTGAGGAAATAAAACAAAAAACTTGCATGCGGTTTAATATTTTCGAGTCAATTGATTTCACATACCAATCATATAAGAGGAACCCAGCTCTAACACAGGGTTGCAAGTAATCGGGCCTGGTGCAGGATTTCTGGCATATGAATATTTTAGAAAAATAAATAAATTAAAAAGTCCACATGGGATTTGTTTTTGATGCGCTGAGTTTAATCAATCATCGAACTTCCACCTATCAATGAAACGAGTTCTAGCCAATCAGATGCAAAGTAGGGCGGGTCTTTGCCGAAAAGCTAGAGTGCGGTGTGATCTCCGTGGTAACGCGGCTAAAAAAAATGGATGCAAAGTTTGTCAAACTTGGAGCATGTAGATACAGGCAGCTTTATTTGAGAAAGTAGTTAAAAACAAATGGCGCTGGGCATGAATAGAGGACAAGAGGAAAAGGGTGGAGACGGGAAGCCGTTAGCACTTGGTGCCTCAAACTGAGGGAGCCGGGTGCTTCTGCAGCGCATGTTGAAGGAAGACACTGGACGGCAGCAGCGGTAAGACAGGGCTTGCTAGTCATTAGCTAGATGCTAGTCACAAAGCTTCGGTCCGTGCACTCTGTCATGCGAGTACGTTACCGGCATCGACCGCTACCGCTGCGACTGCGACTTTACTGACCGACCGTGATACAAACAATACGTGTGTGCACGTTCACTGTAGCTATGTGAAGCCCAAACTGCCTTGACAAAGCTGTCTGTTTGCAATCAGCATGGCAGGTATTTAAACATAACGGCCTTGTCCCAGAGTTTAGACGTCTAGCTATATGAAAAGATAAACAATGCGACGTTTTTTAATAAATGTAAATAAAGCAGCTAATATCAACATGGACAAAATCATGAATGTACTAATTCGCTTTTTTGATGATGACCTGGCCAAAGTAGTAACGTTTAGTTTTCACAATGATTCATTGTAGGATTATGATATTATTGCAATATGTAAACACACATTGACTCTTTATTTAATATATATGGTTGGAAGAAGTAAAAATGTATCCAAAACTTTTTAGTCTTTAAAAATTATGACTTTTATTATTGTGTAATGTCAGAAGGACTTTAACTGTTTTGCCAGTCAAATTAACTTTAATGAGGGCATATTGAAATATTACACTGTTGGTTGGCAAAAAATGCATCTCAAAATGCATCAGATTGATGCTTTAAAATATGGAATATTTAAAATTTTCTTCCGGGGGAGCATGCCCCCGGACCCCCCTAGAGGGGTAATATCTTTATCAACTTTTTCACCCCTGACCCGTTTTCATGCCTGAGTTATTTAAACATAACAGCCTTGTCCAAGAGTTTATGAAAATCTAAACAATGCAAAGTTGTGATTGTGATGTGTAATGTAAGTACCCCCCTCCAAAAAAGTTTCAGGCTCAGGATTTTTTTTCACTTTAAGCCCTGAGCATAGCCTGCTAAGCATACTGTATAATTCCAATTGTCTGCCTCGCCATGTGCTCATTACTGAGTCCGTTGTCATGTTATGTAGTGAATTATGACTTTAATTTTTAATTAGTTTATTTGACAGGGACAGTGTTGATAAATCAACAGCAAAGTAACCTAATGAGCCAGAGTTAGCTCAACAGGCTAATTTGCATCTGTTTTAGTTGTCTATTTTAATGATTTGTACAGTCAACTTTAAAGGTTAAGTTAGTAAAATATGTCTCTTTAGTAACATTTTGCCATGATTATACTAGCAAATATAATCATTTTGTATGTATAATGTATGTTCCACAACACTTTTAAGGTTTTAAGCAAATATGAAACTTCTCACTCATTAGGTCACAGTCCTTTGAGCGAGATGAGTATGGAGCTAAATCAGGGCCAAATGTTTTGTTAATTTGAAAAAAAATATATATATAGTTGAAAAACTAAGGCTTGAAATTGAAAATTTAAGTTTTGGTCAAAACTTGGAAAAAATAAAACCATGTATTCAAGCTAAAAATAAGTGTACCAATTTTTCTTTCAGTTTGAATAAAATTTAGATTAAATTCTGGAATTATTTTGAATAAATTATAAATTTTGATTTTTCACTTTTATATATTTGTTTTCAGTTCCACATTTCATGTTTTCAGATTCAAAACTTATTTTTTTTACGGCTTCAAATCTTTTTTTTTGGTTTCAAATCTTTTTTTTCGGTTTCAGATCTGTTTTTCACTTTCAGATCTTTTTTTTTTCTTTCAGACTTTTGGCCCTGATTTTGCGTAGGGGGCGTGGCTTCAACTCAGAGGGGCGTGGCATTATGAGTGACAGCCTAACAAAGAAGGCAGAAGACTCCTCTGTCATGTTGCCTTCAGGAAATGGTGTTACTGTGAGAACTATGACTGAATGCTTTCTATCCCCTATATACATGTGATTTTTACTTAACAAACTGATGCCAGTGACAAAGTTCCATTTAAAAAATTGTTTTGGACAACACATGGTACCAATTACACTATAAGAGCAATAAACTGTGCCAGATTGTGCAGTTCAGCAGGAACAATGACTTCTCCCACTTCCATGTATGACTTTGAATGTAGCACCACAGTATTCACTCGGCAGTCAGCATAGCGTCCGCTCCGCCAAGGCAACCTGCTTACGTACAGGTAGGACATGTGAAAGATATTAGCCTTTTTGAATAGATACTTTGGGATATTATCCCCGCAGTGGCATTTTTTTTGTCATTAACACATAAAGGGAAAATAGGTGGACAGCTGGAAATGAAGCATCGCTAGCACTAAAGTTAGCATTAACTAACGTTAGCTTCACACTAGCTGGTGTTTTTACACTAATTTTAGTGTCCAGCTCAAGGTTTTTGACTTTAACGTGTAGTGGTCTCTGTTAACCTCTGTTTGTCAGAATGACCATAACTCGACAGTGGCTTCCTGCAGCCTTACAGCCTTATAAATGTAAAACATTATAGATAACTAACATTGCTAGTGTTACCTTTTCATGGTTAGTTTAAACAACATAACTTGTCCTGGTCCGCTTTGTTAATCAATCAATCAAAGCTTTTATTACGGACACACACGGTCCAGAAAACTGACAGTAAGACATACAAAAAGACAAGTTAGTGTATTCTGATACTTAAGTTAGGCTGTGGTAGAAGCCTTCAAAGTTTGCCCACTTGGCATATTTTGTAAGGCATAACTGTCATGCTGTTACATGTTACGTTATAGTGTAAAACATAATTTATCAGGCCAGAGCATTAATGTAAAGTCATATTTGTCTACTCTGTTAAAAGAGACCTTCTTCACTGCAGCCACTGTCGAGTTATGGTCATTCTGACAAACAGAGGTTAACAAAGACCACTACACGTTAAAGTAAAAAAAACTTGAGCTGGACACTGAAATTAGTGTAAAAACACCAGCTAGTGTGAAGCTAACGTTAGCTAATGCTAACTTTAGTGCTAGAGATGCTTGATTGCCAGCTTTGTCCAGCTGTCGACCTATTTTCCCTTTGTGTTAATCACAAAAAAAATGCCACTGCGGGGATAACGTCGCAAAGTATCTCTTCAAAAATGCTAATATCTTTCACATGTCCTACCTGTGGGCTGGTGCTAGTGAATACTGTGGTGCTATAAGTCATACATGGAAGTGGGAGAAGTCATTGTTCCTGCTGAACTGCACAATCTGGCACAGTTTATTGCTCTTATAGTGTAATTGGTACCATGTGTTGTCCAAAACAATTTTTTAAATGGAACTTTGTCACTGGCATCAGTTTGCTAAGTAAAAATCACATGTATATAGTGGATCGAAAGCATTCAGTCATAGTTCTCACAGTAACACCATTTCCTGAAGGCAACATGACAGAGGAGTCTTCTGCCTTCTTTGTTAGGCTGTCACTCATAATGCCACGCCCCTCTGAGTTGAAGCCACGCCCCCTACGCAAAATCAGGGCCAAAAGTCTGAAACCGAAAAAAAATGATCTGAAAGTGAAAAACAGATTTGAAACCAAAAAAAAAGATTTGAAGCCGTAAAAAAAATAAGTTTTGAATCTGAAAATATGAAATGTGGAACTGAAAACAAATATAAAAGTGAAAAATGAAAATTTATAATTTATTCAAAATAATTCCAGAATTTAATCTATATTTTATTCAAACGGAAAGAAAAATTGGTACACTTATTTTTAGTTTGAATACATGGTTTTTATTTTTTCCAAGTTTTGACCAAAACTTACATTTTCAATTTCAAGCTTTAGTTTTTCAACTATATATATTTTTTTCAAATTAACAAAACATTTGGCCCTGATTTAGCTCCATAGATGAGGCTTGATGTGATAATAATGTTCAGTACATTTTGTCCCTTTTAAACTGACAGATACAGCAAGCTAAGATACAATGACAACAAAGGATATTTGCACAATCTTAGACAATGTGATTCTGTATTGAGCTGACATTTGCTAGATTGTATTAAGAATTACAGTAGCTAGCAAGCTGACATGGTCACATTCACTACAGCATAGGTTATTTATCTCTTCTGCAAATATAATGGAATTACACACCTCTTTTGACCTTTCAAATTCTGCACTGACGTTCACTCTAAAGATGATCTACCAAATGCAGAGCAAGATGGTGGTCGGGAGCATAGACGGTTGGCTCTGTCTGTCAAGAGAAAGTGAAATCATAGCAATGTTGAGATGACACATCAGCTTATAGATAACGGTTATTTAGTGCATTATTAGGATGTTGTACCACTAAAACATGCAACAAGAGCTTTGAACTGATGGTTTCCTCTCCTGTCTACAGACTATGCTCACAATGTCAGCATGTCAGATTCAGAGTTTGGAACCAACGGCTCAGATAGAGGTGAGTCCCTGACCCTATCCAACTTTCAACTTTATTGTAGATGTGTTTTTTTTTTTTGCCAGAATATATTTATTAAGTTTTGTGCATACACAAACACAAGACAAACAGCAACAATGCCTATCAGAAAGCTATCTCTATACAAAGCAACAATCTACAAATATTTAACACTTATCTTTAAAGGGGTGATAGAATGATTATAGAGAGTATTTCAGACTGTTCCTTATGGTCTCCTAATGGGGTATGTAACATTGGTTGGGCTGAAAATGGCCTGGTTGATATTTTATTGCCCCTTTTGCATCCCTGTGTTTTGGCCCTATTTGTAACAAGAGCTTTTCTTCCAAATATGGTATGCTCGTGAATATTTAGATGAGCTGCGCGCTGATTGGTTGAGCGAATTGCCATACGCAGACATTAGAGATGCGCGCTGATTGGTTGAGCGAATCCCCAATACACACACAAGACAGAATCTCATATTCCAGATACTGCAATGTTTCATTACCAAATTCACTTCTGAGACTTTTTTATGTGAGAAATCAACTATATGAAGCTCAAATATGGGCCGTTTTACGAAAATTGATGGCTAATTGCAAATATGGTAAGACGTATGGTAAGTGTCGGACTTCAGCGTCGGTGCTGCTGCCTCGCCGCCCGCCCAGCCTTCCTTCACAGACCCCGGCCTGCTGTCAGCTCCGTTAGGCTGGCAGCCCTGACAGAGCTCCAGGGGCCTGCAACTCCCCTCTTCCTGCTAGCTAAATGGCCCGTTGTGTGAGAGTGAGAGCGCGGTCAGCGCGCTTGTTACACCAGCAATCTCTTACCAAATGTTACACACAATGTCACGCCACTTAGCTATACAACATCTAAATGTCTTATAAAGCTAACAACGGTGTCCGATTTCAAGTTAATTAATATTTGTGAAGTTTAGCTAGGTGTTTCGTTAGCTGCGACTGTCACTTCAATCCTATCTATGTGTAGCTACAAATCACGGATAGTTAGCTTCATTTTTGGTCGTAATTCGAGTATATTTACAGTTAGAATTTCGTCACGCCACTTATACAACATCTAACTAAATGTTTTATAAAGCTAACAACGGTGTCCGATTTCAAGTTAATGAATATTTGTGAGCTGTAAGGGTTTCGTTAGCTGCGACTGTCCCTACAATCCTAGCTATGTGTACAAGATTGCGGCTAGTTAGCTTCATTTTTGGTCGTAATTCGAGTATATTTACAGTTTGAATTTCATCACGCCACTTATACAACATCTAACTAAATGTTTTATAAAGCTAACAACGGTGTCCGATTTCAAGTTAATAAATATTTGTGAGCTGTAAGGGTTTCGTTAGCTGCGACTGTCCTTCAATCCTATGTGTACAGATTGAGGCTAGTTAGCTTCATTTTTGGTCGTAATTCAAGTATATTTACAGTTTGAATTTTGTCACGCCACTTATACAACATCTAACTAAATGTCTTATAAAGCTAACAACGGTGTCCAATTTCAAGTTAATGAATATTTGTGAGCTGTAAGGGTTTCGCTAGCTGCGACTGTCCCTACAATCCTATCTATGTGTACAAGATTGCAGCTAGTTAGCTTCATTTTTGGTCGTAATTAGAGTAGATTTACAGTTTGAATTTCGTCACGCCACTTATACAACATCTAACTAAATGTTTTATAAAGCTAACAACGGTGTCCGATTTCAAGTTAATGAATATTTGTGAGCTGTAAGGGTTTCGTTAGCTGCGACTGTCCCTTCAATCCTATGTGTACAGATTGCGGCTAGTTAGCTTCATTTTTGGTCGTAATTCGAGTATATTTACAGTTTGAATTTCTTCATGCCACTTATACAACATCTAACTAAATGTTTTATAAAGCTAACAACGGTGTCCGATTTCAAGTTAATGAATATTTGTGAACTGTAAGGGTTTCGTTAGCTGCGACTGCCCCTTCAATCCTAGCTGTGTGTAGCTGCAAATCACGGATAGTTAGCTTCATTTTCGGCGAAATTCCGAGTATATTTACAGTTTGAATTTCGCCACGCCAGTTATACCACATCTAACTAAATGTCTTATAAAGCTAACAACGGTGTCCGATTTCAAGTTAATGAATTTTTGTGAATTCCAGAGGAATTCTAAGAGGAGGCTAGCTAGCTCCATCCAGCCGCAGGCTCTATCAATGAGACTCGCGGACAAGAGGCGTGTATTTCCCCAATCGTTTGTTTAAATAACTCAACACATTATAATTACACACATTAAAAGATTAACTGAAACCTGTGGTAAGAGATTGCTGGTGTAACAAGCTCGCTGACCGCGCTCACACTCACGTACACCGGGCATTTAGCTAGCAGGAATAGGGGAGTTTCAGGCCCTGGAGCTCTGTCAGAGCAGGGGCATTTAGTTGTTTATTTCCCCAAGAGACGGTGACTTTGCGTGGGTATGGAGTGCTGTAGGCTGCCAGTCGTGACGGATCTCCAAGTTCCTCATAGCAGGCCGGGGTCTGTGAAGGAAGGCAGGCTGGGCGGCGAGGCAGCAACACAGGCAGCACCGGCGCTGAACTCCGACACACAGTCAGACAAAATTTGCAATTAGACATCCATTTTCGTAAAGTGGCCCATATTTGAGCTTTACATAGTTGATTTCTCGCATAAAAAAGTTTCAGAAGTGAATTTTGTAATGGAATAGCAGAGATCTGCGTGACCTAGCTAGATTCAGAAGACTACCTGATCTCAGGTCAGTTGTGTAGCCTATGTAAATGTTGGGGCGTGACCGTTCTCTTAATACACCCATGGGCTGACAAAGGTTCCGGTTTTTGGGAGGTTGACGTCAACTTCCAGCTTTGAGATTCGCCCGTTTTCAGCGGCAGTTTCAAAATATGAGATTTTCATAGTAAAGGGGTGTCAGTGGGACTTTGAGCTTCTATGTATGTCCTATTTACCCACCGAACTGTCGTTATTCAACTATGACAGGGTGAAATCAGTTTTGCATTCTATCACCCCTTTAAAATAAAAAATAAGAATAGAATACATAAGTTATACAAATCAGGTGATAGAAATTATTGTACAGAATTAAACTGCAGTGTCCACACATCTCAGTCATTGTCATCTGTTAAATCCAAATCTTTGGTATAATCAATAAAATTATTCCAGATATTCTCAAAAAGTCCCTGTTTGCCTTTTAGCACATATGTAATCCTCTCTAGTGGCAGAGCAGACAGCATCTGCCGTAAACATAAAGTGCCTCTTGGTCTACATGTTTTTTTCCAAAATAAAGCTATACATCTTTTGGCGTTAAGCAGACTAAGGTCTATAAATGTACGTTCATTTTTAGTATAGTTATGCTTCTCTGGATATCCAGTGTTCCTCTACATTGTTTACACTTTGAATACACATCAGGAATGTTTCCATTATATCGAGAGAGTTCCACTGGTGTCACATATGTTTGCATTAACCATTTAAATTGAATAACTTTAAGACGAGTAGTTAAAGTGCATGCATCTTGCCAGTCTTCCTCTGAAAGTTGCAATGACAAATCATCCTTCCAAGCTCTAAATCTATCATGAGAACTTTCAGGAACGTAAGACATAATCAGATTATAAAACTGAGAAATAGTGCCTTTCTTTTGACTATCTTTTAACAACAATTCTTCCAAGTCTGAAATAGTAGGTTTCGCTAATGTATTGTTTTGACTTGCTCTTATAAAACTCCTAAGTTAGAGATATTTAAAGAAATGTTTTTTATCTAAGGGAAATTTATCTTGTAATTCTTGAAAGGTCATAAGTATGTCAGATTTTGGCAAATACACATCTCAAACCATTCTCAGTCCCTTAATTTCCCATAACTTAAATGTTGCGTCTGCCCTGCCTGGTGGAAAAAAATTGGTTGCCCCGTAATGGACTAAATTGAGACAGACAGTGCGGATCTTTCAAAAGTGTCTTCACATCACTCCAGACTTTTATCATGTTTTTAAGAATTGGGTTTTTAATTTCTCTTATAGTTTTCTTATTGTATTTGAGCTTTCTTTGTATGAGTATGAGGGAAGAGGTAAGTTCAATCCTTGTGATTCCATTTATATCCAATGTGGTGAATGATGAGTATAATAAAACATAATAGACCTTAGCTGCGCAGCCCAATAGTACAGCTTAAAATTAGGACATTTCAAACCTCCACGTTCATAAGGCAAGTACAGTAAAGACAAACAAAGTCTTGCCCTTTTATTATTCCAGAGAAAATGTATAAAAATTTTTTTCATTTGTGAGAAAAAACCAAACGGGGGTGAAAGGGGAATATTCTGAAACGGATATAGTAGCTTTGGGAGAATGTTCATTTTGAACATGTTAATTCTCCCAATTATAGATATTGGCAGCGGCATCCATCTATCAACTGAATTTTGTATTCCCGTTACTAAAAGATTGTAATTTACCTCAACTATTTTATCTAAGCTTGGTAAAATCTGTATCCCCAAGTACTCAAATTGTACCACAACATTAGGCAAGGCAAGGCAAGGCACGTTTATTTGTATAGCACATTTAAGCAAGGGTGCAACTCAATGTGCTTTACATAAAACATTAAAACACAGTTAGAATTTCAATACAAAATTAAAAATAGTTAAAACAATTCATACAAGAAAACAAAAACAGTTAAAAATAGATTAAATATAGAAATAAAAGAATAAAATTCCCAGAAAACAGAATTAAACATAAGCAGTATCAAAAAGAAAGGTCTTCAGCCTTGTTTTAAACAAGCTGAGCGTGGGTGCCGATCTACAGTTTACCGGAAGTTCATTCAAGATGCGTGGTGCACAGAAACTAAACGCTGCTTCCCCCTTTTTTGTTCTGATTCTGGGGATAGCAAGCAAACCTGTCCCTGATGATCTCAGAGGCCTCTGCGGTTCATATTTCACAAGTAGATCTGATAGATAATTTGGGCCTAAACCATTTAGCGACTTATAAACCAGAAGAAGAATTTTGAAGTCTATTCTTTGGGGTATAGGAAGCCAATGTAGAGACTTTAAAATTGGAGTGATGTGATCCACCTTCCTTGTGTTAGTGAGGACTCGAGCAGCTGCATTTTGAATCAGCTGTAGCTGTCTGACTGATTTTTTAGAAAGACCTGTAAGAACACCATTACAGTAGTCAAGTCTACTGAAAATAAAAGCGTGGACAAGCTTTTCTAAGTCCTGTTGACACATAAGTCCTTTTACCCTTGATATATTTTTAAGGTGGTAAAAGGCTGACTTTGTTATCGTCTTAATGTGACTGTTAAAATTCAGATCAGAGTCCATGATTACACCGAGATTTCTGGCTTTGTCTGTTGTTTTTGACATTATAGTTTGAAGCTGGCCGCTGGTTCTTAGTCGTTCCTCTTTGGCTCCAAAAATGATCATCTCAGTTTTTCCTTCATTCAATTTTAGAAAATTGTGGCACATCCAATCATTAATTTGTTCAATACACCTAGCCAGTTTTTGTATTGGACTATAGTCTCCAGGCGATAGCGTTATGTAGATTTGTGTGTCATCAGCATAACTATGATAACTTAGGCTATTGTTTTTCATTATCTGGGCCAGTGGGAGCATATAGATATTAAACAGAAGAGGCCCCAGGACAGAGCCCTGTGAACACACGTCATGTCTTTGTGCTCTGAAATATAGTTCCCTATGGATACAAAGTAGTTTCTATTCTTCAAATAAGATTGGAACCACTTTAATACCGAGCCGGAAAGACCAACCCAGTTCTCCAATCGATCCAAAAGTATATTGTGGTCAACCGTATCGAATGCAGCACTAAGATCAAGTAATACTAGGACTGTTATTTTCCCACTATCCGAATTCAAGTGGATGTCGTTAAAAACTTTGACAAAAAACTTTGTCTCAGTGCTATGGTGGGGTCGAAATCTTGATTGGAAGGCATCCAAAATATTGTTTAGAGATAGAAAAAGGTTTAGTTGTTGGAAAACAGCTTTCTCAATAATTTTGCTTAAAAATGGAAGGTTCGATATTGGCCTGTAATTGTCCATTAATGACGTGTCTAAGTTGTTCTTTTTTAAGATTGGCTTGATGACTGCAGTTTTCAGGGCCTGTGGGAAGATACCCGAGAATAGAGACGTGTTAACAATCTGCAGAAGATCAAAAGCCAGACAGTTAGAAACATTTTTGAAGAAATCCGCCGGTAGAATATCCAGACAACAGGAGGAGGTTTTTAGATGTTGTATAATGTCCTCTAGGTTTTTACAGGTAATCATTTGAAATTGTGTCATATTGGGATTTGTTTTGTCTGGACGTTGTGACAACATATATCCTGTACTTAATTTGGATGCACTGACTGTTTGCCTAATTTTTTGAATTTTTTCTTTGAAGAAGATGGCAAAGTCATTGCAACCCTTGATGGATGAGAATTCAGATGCTACTGGCACTGGTGGGTTTGTTAACCTATCAACAATAGCAAACAGGGCACGTGAATTATTATTGTTTTTAGCAATGATATCAGAGAAGTAGGACTGCCTTGCATTCCTCAATTCCATATTATAAGTGCGTAGTCTCTCTTTATAAGTGTCGTAATGGACCTGGAGATTGTTTTTTCGCCACCTGCGTTCAGCTTTTCGGCACTCTCTTTTTTTTATCTCACATGTGTGACATTTCTCCATGGAGATTTTTTTTTGGTCAAGAGAACTTTGACCTTAATAGGAGCAATGGCGTCAATAACATTACTAATTCTACAGTTGAAGTTATCCAAAAGCTCAGTTACTGAAGCTCCAGAAGGGGCAGGTATGGAAGAAAAAAGTTGAATGAATTTTTCACTGGTGCTTTCAGTGATGTATCGTTTTCCTATTGCCTTAGTTTCAACCCTTTTTTGCACAGAGATAGAGCTGTTAAAAAAAACACAGGAATGGTCAGAAAGAGCAACATCATTCACCATAACCTTGGAAATGTTCAGACCTTTCGAGATAACTAAGTCCAGGATGTGACCCTTATTGTGTGTAGGCTCTGTTACATGTTGAGTCAGGCCATAATTGTCAAAGATACAACATAGCTCTTTTGTTCCTTTATCCTGAGGGTTGTCAACATGGATGTTGACATCACCCGCAATGATTACACAATCAAAGTCAACACAAATTATTGACAGTAGTTCAGGAAAGTCCTCAAAAAAGGCAGCACAATACCTAGGTGGCCTGTAAATAATTATAAATATAGCTGTTGCTGTGGAGCTTAGCTTAAGAGCCACATATTCAAAGGAAGCAAAATTTCCAACAGATATTTGTGTACATAAGAATAGGTCTTTGAATAAAATAGCAACGCCACCTCCTCTTTTGCCAACTCTATTCTCACTCATAAAACCAAAGCCAGGGGGAGCTGACTCGATAAGAACAGCACCACTGCTACTCTGATCCAGCCAGGTTTCAGTTAAAAACATAAAATCTAGATTGTGTTTAATAATAAAATCATTGATTAAAAATGATTTTCCCACTAAAGATCTGACATTTAATAAAGCTGTTTTAATTGTGTTAAGGGACTTATCTGCCTCATTTTTTGGGGCAGGCTGCAGCAAACGGGGAATGGATGCCAAGTTAGCTATGTTTGCAGTTGAGTGATTTTTACCAGTTTGCCGACTCATCAGTATCTGTGGTCTATTATTGGTAATGACTGAAATGGTATGGTTGGTCTGTGCAGAGTTATTTGTGGAGGAGAAGGAGGTTATTAGAGAGTGCGTCTGGAAAGTGTATTTGGGCATGCGTTTTCGAGATGCAAACAGTCAGTCATAGCTCTGTGTCTGCAGGGCATGTCGTATAGTGTCACATAGCATCTGGCTGCCTCGTGCATTGGGATGAATCCCATCCCTGCTAAACAGGGAGCCACGTTCCCAAAACAGATTAAAATTGTCGATGAAACCTACATTGTGGCGGTTGCAGGTTTTCTGAATCCAGGTGTTGAGGTCTAGAAGTCTGCTAAAAAGTTCTTTTCCGCAGCCCAGAGAGGGAAGTGGGCCCGAAATAAAAACCGGCATCTCAGTGCTCTTTAAAGTATCTATAAGAGTGTTAAAATCTTTCCTTGTGCGCTCACTTTCACGGTAGGACATGTCATTGTGTCCACAGTGGACCACGATACGTTTGATGGACATTGGAAGTGAAGGTATCAGGTCCACAGTTTTAGCCAAGATGTCTGCAACCTGGGCTCCTGGAAAGCAGTGTGTGACAGCATTAAAAAAAGGTATGCGTCGGGTGATGGAGTCGCCAATAATTAATGTGGTTGGGAGGAAGAGCGGACAAGGAGTGGGGGATTTTGGATGGGCAGTGTCAGGAAATACCTCACCCGCATCCCGTAGAAGATCCTGACGTGTGGCAGCAGCCCCTTCCCGCGACGACAGCCGGCAAGCCGGCCGTGCAGCGGTCCTTCCCCGCGACGATAGCCGGTGATCCGGTTGTGCAGCAGTCCTCCCCCGTGATGATCGCTGCACACCGGGGCGAGCTCCGGGACCATCGGAGCCATGGGGAACCACGGCATCTGCTTCCGGGAGGGTCAGGCCGCGACAGGTCGCCGCAGGCACTTCATCAACCCCGGTCACCGAGCGTGAGTCGGGGCAGCCAGCCAGGTCGGCATCCAGCTCCGACAGAGCACCAAAGCGGTTGGAAAGGCTGAGGGCAGGAACTGTATAACATCTGGGATTGGGTTTGCTCTTTCATGTTCATTTAACAGTAGAGGACTTGGTTTTATTGAGCTTGTAACCTGAGATTTCACAAAATAACTGGATGATTTCCAAAATGATCCGTATTGATATGTTTAGATTCGAAATAAATAAGATCACATCATCTGCGAACAGAGAAATCCTATGTTCAGTTGGTCCTCTGTAATTCCACTAAATTGGGAATGGGAGCGTATTGCAGTTGCAAATGGTTCTATTGCCAACGTGAATAATAAAGGCAAGAGCGGGCAGCCTTGTCGGCACCAGCGTTTTATTGCTATCGGTTGAGAAATATTAGTGATGATTTCAGCAGTGGGGTTATCATATAATATTTTGACCCATTTGATAAAATTGTTTCCACATCCAAATTTTTCTAATAAACCGGTAAAGGTATGGCCATTCAACCCTATCAAAGGCCTTTTCGGCATCCAGTGATAGAAGAGCTGTATTTGGCGTTTCCTTTTTACAATGAATAATATTTAATAATCTCCGTACATTGTGGAAGCCCTGCCTTCCCGTGATGAATCCATTTTGATCTTGATTTATTACATAAGGGAGAGTTTTTTGTAGTCGTTTTGCTAATAATTTAGAAATGATTTTCAAATCCGAATTCAAAAGACTAATGGGTCTTAGATTCTCGCATTTATCTAAAGGTTTTCCTGGCTTAGGCAGGAGAGTAATCAAGGCTATATTTAATGAAGGAGGAAGAAAATTCAATTGAAAGATTTCTTCAAACATGTTCAATATAGGTATCAAAAGTTTATTCTTAAATTTCTTATACAGATCTATAGGAATGCCATCAGGCCCTGCTCTTTTTCCAGATTTCATGCTATCAATGGCTTGTCCAATTTCTTCTATTGTAAATTTTGAATTTAAATTAACTCTATCGTCCTCCGAAATAATGGGTATATCTATTTTATTTAGAAAGATGTTTATATTGTTAAGTTTAATAGTTGCTTGTGCTTTATACAGTTCTTCATAATAGCCCTTAAACGCATTATTAATTTCTATTGGATCCAACAGTGTCTGCCCATTTGATATTATTGATGTGATTGGTGATCATGAAAATGTCTGTTTCAAGCGTAGAAGACTTGAGGCCGCTCTAAAAGCAGACTGCTTATCATATTCAGCTCTCAATAATAATAATTCTTTCTCCAATTGTGAATTATTAATATTTTCAGAATTATTTACTTTTGTTTGAAGGGCTCTTATTCTATTTTCCAACTGTAATCTAGTTTCCTGTATCTTTTTTGATTTATAACCTGTAAAACTTATGATATGCCCTCTCAAGAAAGCCTTGAAAGCTTCCCATTTAACGCATGCAGTAGTTTGTGTAGTATTAATTTGAAAGAACTCATCTATCTGTTTTTCTAAATATTTCACCAAGTCTTCATCTTGTAACCATTTATGTTGGAAATGCCATCTGGGTGGATCTCTTAATAGTTTATCATCCCTGTAGACCAAACAGCATGGTGCATGATCCGAGATCACAATATTATCATAAGAGCAGTCAGAGATTTTAGATTGCAATTCTGAAGAAACAAGAAAGAAATCTATTCTAGAGTATGTCTTAAAAGTACCCGAATGACAGGAATAAGCTCTAATATTCGGTTTTCTCTCTCTCCATATATCTAATAAATTTAAATCTCTCATAAACCTATGGAATGTAGCCCTACAGTTGTTATGTAAATTGTCAACCCCAGTTGATCTGTCCATTTCTGGGTTTAATGTACAATTTAAAATCCCCGGCTATCATATGAAGTCCTGGAAGCGTTGAGAGAGTAAGAAATAGGTCATTATAAAAATTGCTATCATCCACATTAGGACCATAAACATTTGTTATATTTAGCATTTCTGATACAAAGATCCTTGAAGTATTAGAAATCTTCCCCTTTTATCTTTAATAATATTTTTTATTTTAAATGGAACCGACTCATGGATTAGTGTCATAACCCCTCTAGCTTGAGATGTAAACGATGCCGCATACACAGTGGCCCTCATTTATCATTCTTGCGTAGAAACGGGCGTATATGTTGGCGTAAGATTATGCATACACTCCTCTCACCGCCTGATTTACTGTGCGTACCTTTGAAATACAGGTGTACGCAATACCTGCCCTTGATAAATGCTGCAGCTGAAAACGATCGTCATTAGAATAACACGCCCCAATATATTCTGGGTTTTGAGGCCTCGCCCCTACAATTCACGACATGGTGAGAAGTAATCCAGCTGAGAAGCGGCACTTTTCAGAGGTGGAGATTGAAACCCTGATATCTCCGGTTCATTTGCATTAAAGTGTGTACTATTTGGCAGCCTGAAAACTGGTATTAAAGGCTGTAGAAAGAATGCGGCATTGGAAGGAGATCACTGATGCGGTCAACAGTGTTGCCGTGGTAAATCGGACTCCAGCTGAAGTTTAGCCTATTTAATTTATACATCGACACATTTTTCTATAGTCCTAATAGTAATATACAGGCTTCTATTGCAATCTCTTAGGCCTACATATGTAGGTGTATTTATATTTAAATAAACACATGGTAGCGGAGTTTATGCGGTGTCTTTTATTTTACTCGTGTTTTTTTTCATGAGTCGGAACGAGGCAACAGCTGAGGGAGAGCGCTTGTCCTCCGCCCCCCCGTGCTGGACCCTGTCTCCTGACAGCAGAGGGGCTGAAAAACAAGCCAAAATAACTTGGTCAATGGCAGAAATAAATCATTCACTTGAAAGAGAAACAAAAACCTGAAGAATAAATACAAATGTTGTGCATCGTCATGTTTCCTGTATTGAATATCATTGCCAAACATAACACTATAGGCTACCTTTTTAAAAGCGAGGAATAATATCCTGTCTCCTTAGTATAGCCCCCAGTTGGGGCTGTTCTGGACACTGCTCTCCGGGCATCGGGTCATCTGGCTCCATCGCTACATTTATGGCACCCGTGTTTTCCTGCGAGATGTTGTACAGAACCCCCCCAGGCTAAAACAATGTTGCATACCGGCGCATAGAGGTCTTCCTTTAGTTTGTCAGTGCGTTTTGTGGTGTTAGGAATTGTTTTTCTGTGCATTTCCGCACTAACTCAAAATGTGCGTACATGTACACCACCTCCTGAGCTGGCGTAGGATTTGAGCGTGCCGTATGCCAACGTCCATATTGATAAATCTCAAAGTCACCGTGGTTTTGGGTGTACGCCAGGTGTACGCTGGAAATTTGGTGTACGCACTTTTGATAAATGAGGGCCAGTGCCCTTCCACCTCCTTCTCACCCTTATACTATCATCAATGAGATGAGTTTCTTGCAACAGTACAATTTTAGCATTCATTTCTTTCAGTTTATTCATAACCTGTTTTATCTTTTGAAGACGTTGCAGACCTCTGCAGTTCCATGAAATAAAATTCACTTCTTGAGACATAACTTATGAAAAAAAGAAAAGAAAAAAACTTTACCAGGTTGCTTTGCAATGTAAAACTATCCTTGCTTATAGGCATAACAAATTGGGATGTTAGAACAAACATCCAACACTCTGAACTATCATAACCCCCCTCTCCCTTCCCCCACTCAAGAGGGTATCCCCCCCCCTGCTGTTGGTCTCCCGTTATTACTAGGACCGGTCCACACCAGTGAGGATCAGTCAAACCACTCTCTTGTTCCAACCTACTCCAATTACTACTGCCACTGCTACGCTCGCAAGTATTAACTTATAACTCCTGTTCACTTCGATTAACACTCAGCTTGTTGTACAACAATAACATCTTAATTTATCTCAAAATAATGTGACATCTTATGATCACTGTTTAATAGAAGTATACAGTCATGCTATATATTACACTTTTGTAAATATATAGCTTCAAACTTTAGTACAAAATAATTACGTGTCAGTCATTAAGTGAAATAAAATAATAAAATAGGCCTTGTCATGGTTATTTGTGTCCTACCTACAACAAATCACATACCACATTAATTGGCTTTATTACATGGCTTGGTTGAATTCTAATGTAGAATGCGGTCCTGATCACCCTGTCGGGGTTGTATTCGCTATAACAACCGCCTCGCTCTACATTATCCCTTATCTATCATCTTGTGTTCCTGCCTCTTCTTCATGTAAGTGTTCCTGGATTCTCCTGAGAAAAACGTGTGCCTCAGCAGGGGTTTTAAAGGAATAAGTTTTGCCCTCGTGAGTCACCAGCAGGGTCGCAGGATAAGACACTCCATGGCGGATACCCAGTTTACGTAATTCCGCGCGAACTGGGTCGAACTTCTTCCTCAGCCAAGTCTGGGTAGAAACGGACCTGTTGGTCTTCGTAATAAGCCTCCTTTTTCTCCCGTGCAGCGGTAAAAACTGCCTGCTTGACCTTATAGTTGTGAAACCTCATTATCACGGTTCTCGGGCGTGGTGCGTTGTCGTTCTTTGGTCCGATTCTGTGTGCTCTTTCCAAAATAATAGAGGACTGTAGCCCCTCCTTTCCCAACGCCTCGGAGATCCATTTCTCTAAAAAGGCACATATGTCCCCACCTTCAGCGCCCTCTGGCAAGTTCACAAGCCGTATATTGTTTAAACGAGATCTGGCTTCTAAATCCATAAGTTTATCCTCCATAGTTTTGTTCTTAGCTTGCAGCGTATTGACTTTAGCTTGCAGGCTAATTAGCTCGTCTTCCGCGGTGGAAATATGCTCCTCCACATGGGACATGCGTTCACTGCAATCACTAATCTCCTTTTTCACATCTTGTAGAGTTGCTGCCAAACTATCAAGCCTAGAGGTGAACCCTGTTTCCATTGAGACTAACTTTGCCAGTATTTGATAAGCATTGGTGCCTGCTGGTTCATTTTCATTGTCAGTTTGCGTAGTCATGGCCTGGTTAGCTTTGGTTGCTTCGTCACGACGATTACAATCAGACATGCTCGGCTGTCTGGTTGTCCCACCTTTACCTTTCTGTGACTTTACCGAGCTAGGCATCACCTCAAAATCTTCTATTTGAAACTGTAAGTGAGCAGGAGAATTTTTTGCGAAATTAGCAGCGGAGCAGCAAAAAGCACGTTTTCCTACATGGCCGCCATAACCGGAAGTCGTAGATGTGGGTTTTAGCAGAAGACACATTGTGAGAATTTGGTCTTCAATTCCCGATGTCAGAATTTTGACAAAGGCTGTCTTTGGTCTTTAAAGCTCTAAATTGTTTGTGGATATATCTATTGCTGCAACTAACGACTATTTTCACTGTTGATTAATCTGTCGATTTATTTTTTCAATTAATGGATTAGTTGTTTGGTCTCTAAAATGTCAGAAAATGGTGAAAATTGTTGATCGGCCCAAGATGACGTCCTCAAATGTTCTTGTTTTGTCCAAGATTTTTCATTAAAAAATGACTAAAACCGATTAATCGATTATTACAGTAGTTGGCGATTAATTTAATACTTGACCACTCAAATTGTGCTGGCATGGTTGTGAAGTAAAGGGTACACTCATGCACTTATTGTGGTACTATCTGCTTGTTAAACAAATTTGGTCCGACATTGTTGAAGACCTGTCATGTTCTCTCAGAATTGTTATCAAGCCTTGCCCGAATACTTGTATATTAGGCAAAATTGTACAAATGTACATTGACTTTTTTATCTGCCAAATGGATTATTCAATTTAACTGGAAAGACCGCAAACCCAACTGTTTCAACCTGGAGTACTGGCGCAAGGACTTCATGGACTTGTGCGATAGGCTGATGTCACTTAAAGGTGCTCTAAGCGATGTTGGGTGACGGCACTTGTTGTTGACGTTTGAAGTATTTTCAAACAAAACGAGGCTAGCTCGCCCCTCCTTCCTCTTCATCCCGTCCCCTCCCCCTCCCTTCAGTGCTTCCGCGCACTAACCCTCCATCCCTCACCCCCAAATCCTTCTTGTCGGTTATTGGCTGGAAGACTGTTTGTTATGTTTGGTGGTGCAGGTTAGCGCAGTTGGTTTTTGTTGGTGTTTGCGGAGCCTGGGCTGTCTACAGAGACCGTGTTTTTTACAGTGTGTTCAGGGGACAGACAGCTAGCAGATAGTGCGGAGATGTTTGCTGTATGTGACAAAAAAAACTTTAAGGTCCCTGGATCTTTAATTGATCATGTCTTGACAAACAATGTATCAGCTCTATGTAACTTCTGTCTGGTTGTAAAACCAACTAAATAGAAGTTACAAAGAGCTACATTAGAAAATAATGTTAATGGCAATAATAACAATAATGGTACTGTGGGTGTGCAGGACAAACGAGATGGAGAAGTGAAATCAAGTTGAGTCTGTTTACTCCCACTTATTAGCGACAGCTTACAGCTTCAGGTAACACAGGTAAATCTCACAGTACTGCCAATAAGCTCAAATAGTTTCCCAGAAACCCCCTCTCTTCCCAGTGAGCTCCCTACTTAAAGGTGCTGCAGTCTCTAGTGAATATGTCTATATTGTGGGTCACCACAGTACCACAGATTCTGAAATATTCTGCAACTTCATGTTAAGACTGCACACTTCTTAAAAATGACTAGGTGTTTCCTAATAATAATCTCAAGTAGGAAAATAAACTTTTTTGGTTAGTAAACTGACTTTCTGGATGCTAATGCTTTGTTGATGTGTTCACCAGTCATCTGTCCATACCCAAACACTGAACCCGGAGGGAACCACACCATCAGCACACTATACATCAGTGGAAATGACACTTCTGATGGCACCTCTTTTGAACACTGGTGGAGCAAAACCAACACCATCCCCCTCTACCTCATCATCCTGCTGCTGCCGCTGCTCTGCTTCCGCTCAGCCGCCTTTTTCGCACGGTTTACTTTCTTGGGTAAGATGGGGCAAGAGCAATGACATGAAGAGTGGATAGCAGAGTTTGTGATAAGTCAGAAGGCGTGGGCATTACCTTAAATAAAAGCACCCACTGCCACCAGAGTTTTTTTAACTCACAGTTGCGTTTTGAAACATCAGCAGTGACTTAGGGGAGGTGCTCTAAAAATCACAGTGGGCTTCTTTAGGTCTTTGGTTGCCTTTGAATCCTAGCTAAATAATTGATGTTTGGCAGCCAGCTAGTTGCCAGTGTGTTGGACTTATGATGTTTTACTTCAGTTTAAAATAATCTAATATCTGACTGCAGGTGTATGAGGTAACCAAGTAGCTAAATTAGAACTCAGCGGAATAACCAAAAAAAAAAAAAATCAAATATCACAATATTTTTGACCAAATACATCAATATTAATATTGTAGGGTTGACTATTGTTGCTTCCACACAATATTAACACAATAAGAGTTTTGATAAATATTCACCAGTAATGTGCATACAATGACTGAGTGGGTAAAGGCAAATAATAGAACAGCTAGTAAGTCTGATAAATTCAGAAAATTACATCACTTTACTGTAATGCAGCCTTTAAAACCAAGAAAAGACAACTCGTGTCATATCACTATATTACGGTATCCAAAATTTAAGACGATATTTAGCCTCATATATATATATGTATCATATATCGATGTCGATATAATATCAATACATTGCCCAGCACTAAAGCTAAATCGGCCAGCATGTCAAGGGTAAATAGTATATGTTGTATGTGCTGAGGTCAGTACTAGACAGCAGGTTTAGTGTAAACTCTTGAGTTTGTTAACCCTGAGGTGAGGGAAACTGAGTTTCAGTTCCAGAAACAGATCCCTTTAACCCTGGATCTCTTCCCTCTCATTTAAATATTACACATTGTGGAGTCATTCTTAGCACAGAATCAGGTTTATGCGTTGTCCTTTTTTGCGAGTTCGAGAGGTTTTGTGACCTATGGTATTCTGTGCACATCGACAAGACAACTGTCGTGTGTCAGTCACTTCCCCTGCACTGAAACAGTTACTGCGCATTTCTTAAGTAATCGCTGTTTAAAAATCTAAGTGAAGCTTTAGACACATACTGTAAGATGCAGTAGATTTTACAGGTGTATTTAATAAAGTGGCCAATGAGTGTATGTAAAATATGAGATTACAATCATTTCTCTGTAAGTAAAATACAGTTTGTCTTATCTGATTGATCTATATTTTTGTGCTTTATGTTTTTTTCTATATTTTGTCCTCATCAGGTTATAGCTAAATGTATATACAGTATTTAAAGTTTTGTAATATGCAGTAAGATTCCACCACTTTATCATTCATTAAGGACATTTCACTTTGGTGAATAATGAATAAGAGGACTTAACTTATTGACTCAATAAGTCAATTCTAACTTTCCCTGCTGCTGCTACGGTCTCTCTTAACTCATAGTGAACATACTGATACGTACTCTGATCAGCTGTTCTTATCTCGGGTCTATTCAACTTAGAGTTCAGGCTTAGGTTCAGATTTTGTTAATCCTGGTTTCTGGAACAGGCCCCTGGTTTTTCTTGTAAATATGCTGTGTGCTGTTTCGTTCATCCATCCATCCATTGTTGCGTCCTTCTGTCTTGTCCAGGCACCATATCAGTGGTCTACCTGATTGTGCTGGTAACGATTAAAGCTGTCCACCTCGGCTTCCACCTAGAGTTCCACTGGTTTGACACAACCAAGATCTATGTTGCAGGTAAGGCTCGTGCAGATTTGAATGCTTATTTATTTATCTTTCTACAGCAAGTCACATGGACCTATTAGACTCTAGCTAACTGTAGTTCCATTATATATGAGGATATTGATTCCTGCTTGAAGTCCAGATTAAAAAAGGTTCTTCCTGTGACACTGTTTTTTTCTCCCCCCTTTACATCTTTAGGTGTATAAGGCCATTGAATGCAATGTTGCTGATCAATAAGCAGAATTGCTTTATGGATTTTTATATGATTATTGCATCAATGTGGTTGGATATGTTGGATACCCTTAGGGTACAGATTTGATCATTGGCAAATTATCAAAAGATGTTTTATCAATATTAATAAAGTTATGAATATGGTTATTAATAACTGTATCAAATCGACAAACAATCAAAACGGGGCACCACCCTGCAAGTCAGGGACCAATAATCAAACTGTGGAACAGTCTCATTTCTGTGAAAATCCTTTAAAAGGGAACAAAGGAAGGGGTGATTTCGAGCACGGACCGGTTCAGCCAGCAATTATTACATCAAGTACACAAATAATTACAAGCAACTGCTAATTAAGTATAATAAGATTTATTAACGTCACAATTATCAGTAGCTAATCAATAATCCTTCAATAATAAACTTATATACCTTTTTACAATATCACAACCGAAAACAAAGCAAAAACAAAGCAGCATGGACACGTCTGTGTCCGTGTGTGTGTGTGTGTGTGTGTGTGTGTGTGTGTGTGTGTGTGTGTGTGTGTGTGTGTGTGTGTGTGTGTGTGTGTGTGTGTGTGTGTGTGTGTGTGTGTGTGTGTGTGTGTGTGTGTGTGTGTGTGTGTGTGAAAGAGGAGGGGCGGTGTCGAAGTGTAGTTCTAACACAAAAACAACTCCAAAAATGGCTACTCCTCTGAGCTGCACAAAACTATTTAGCCTCAAGAGGGCGATAGTGGTGCTGGGTGCACGAGGAGGGGTTGAACAGGTAAAGGGGGGGGTTGCTAGGCAACCCCACATGGTTAAACTAGCAGCGTTAGCTCGGGAGCTACGTGGCTAGCTTGTGTCCGTGTGTGTGTTAGTAAAAGGAACAGAATAAAGGAGGAAAACACTCTGATCTTAGTTATCGATAATGGCCAGCTCCCTCAGCCACCCAGGTCTGGACCACACGTGTAGTTAGGACAGACTGAGACTTTTGACTTACTGAGGGAAACTTTGGTCATTATAACCACTCCAGTGGCTAACAGCTGATTCACCGCGATTATCTTGCAGACAGTAACTAAACTCCGTGAAAGGAGTGGTTTAGCAGGTAGCGCTTATGGTTTTAACCAGCTACTTAACACAACATAACCAACGGTATAATGATCGATTATACATTCACAGAAAATAGATTAATAATCATATATGGACCATTACATGATTACAATCAGATCACATTAATGGCACAAGCGGTAGCGAACCCTTTGCTCATTAATAAACAAACCAAAATGCACTAGTTCTAACGTCTGCCCAGAACTGTGTACAGCCTTACTGTGTGCGTTGTTTGTCAGTTAATCTCTCGCCAGACGTTAACGATCCGTTTCGTCCAGAGCAGGGGACGATACGTGATCCAGGTCGACAAGCAAGAAACAGAACGCCGTCCTTTTCTTGAATCCAGTCTGATTAAACCCGCTGCAGATGAGGGAACACTCGGCCAGTATTTCCTCGGATCCCCTTTGTATATCAGACAGATATAAAATTGTCCCAGCTCAACTCGACCAGCGAGGTGATGCTCGCTAGCTAGTCCGGACTAGTGTGCCTCCTGTAGTAACCGGAGTCACCGTGGAAAAAACGAAGAAGCACAAACACCGACAGCTTTTATCCTTCCTCCGCCTCCTAGTGGCGGG
Source organism: Perca schrenkii (assembly GCA_025617405.1). Classification (NCBI taxonomy): domain Eukaryota; kingdom Metazoa; phylum Chordata; class Actinopteri; order Perciformes; family Percidae; genus Perca; species Perca schrenkii. The sequence continues at coordinate 1,702,858 of CM046802.1, read as the reverse complement.
GTGGTGCATTCAAAGGCCCGACAGCCAATGGGAAAACTGCAACTTTGTCACAGGTGTGAAGCAGTTCTTTGTCTCACCACCAGTCTGCCTTGTCCCACACGTGTTGAAGGTAGATTCTCCATTTTGGGGTCTCTGCTTCCAAGTGGCGGCCTGTAGGAGTTTGGTGAAACTGGCTTTGGGATTCACATGTAGGCCAAGATCCTTTGTCTCTGCCGTCAGCTCAATCATTAATTTTTGGTTAAAATCAATGTTTAACCCCCTGCTTCTTGGTCCCCAACAGATAGTTATCAATTCTGGTGGATTAGCCAAAAGACATTATAGGTATTTACTATATTATCTTTTATCAATTTCTCAATAGGTCTTTTGAAAATGGTACTATATTATTATATTTATCAAGATCGTGGTATAAATTGAGATATGGTATTCCACTGATCAGAGTTTACATTGGTGAGTTTATTACTGTGTCTGTTGATGTAATTGGTGGATGAAGTGTTTTTTCCCTGCTGGCATAGGGATGTTGATTTTGGTCTGTCTTTTGGTTGATGACCAACTCTGCCTTGCAGTTTGATATTATTAGTTATATTAATAACCTTCTTTACCCTTCCCCTAGCTCCACCATCTTGCCAAAATTCTCTCTGGGCCAGATGTACGTACAATTAGCCTTTCGCCAAGCCCCGCCCCCCTTAGTTACTGTTGCTACGTCCGACAAACAAATGGTCAAACACGAACACGACCAGCGCGACAGATTACTGTCTATGGACAGATTACTGTCTATGGACAGATTGCCATGACGGGATGTGCGTGTCAGTGACCTTTTTTGGAGCAATACCTCCGCGATATCCTCTAGATCGAGGCAAAAGGGGTTACAGTATGCAGTGGAGGGATATATTCAAATGTTCGACTTTGTTGTAAACTGACGAAAAATAAAGTTGGGGATCTCAAAGACACAACACAACAGCAGCTAATGTAGCTAGCATTAGCTAACATGTTAACTAATGTTGGCTAAAGCTAAAGGGCTCGTTAAACTTAGCTTAGAGAGTAGGTTAACATTCTGGCAATGATATCCATAACTATATCATAACTTTGGTCCAATTTGTGTTCTTGCCTCTAGTTAGTAGATCAAGACAACAGGGTAACTAGCTAGCTAGTTAGCTGTTAGCTTTCCCTTTGAGCAGACGTATTTATGCTTCGTAATGTTCAACACATTTAACTGGGAGTGGGGCCGTCCACACTGTTTTATCCCCTGTAGGCACCGCTCACGTTGGCCCTCATTTATGAAACGTTTTCTCTTGACCGTGAACGATTTATTTGTACCATTGACCGAGTTATTTCGGCTTGTTTTTCCAGCCCCTCTGCTGTCAGGAGACAGGGTCCAGCACGGGGGGCGGAGGATACGCACTCTCCCTCAGCTGTTGCCTCGTTCTGACTCATGAAAAAAAACACGAGTAAAATAAAAGACACTGCATAAACTCAGCTACTGTGTTTATTTAAATATAAGTACACCTGCATGTAGGCCTAAGAGATTGCAATATAAGCCTGTATATTACTATTAGGACTATAGAATACACGTGTCAAGGATGTAGGCTATAAACTCCGATTTACTACGGCAACACTGTTGACCGCATGATCTCTTTTCATTCCGCATTCTTTCTACAGCCTTTAATAACAGTTTTCAGGCTGACAAATAGTAAACACGTTAGTGCAAATGAATCCTCTAGACAATCGGGGTATCTAGTGTCCGATTTACAAACGCCGTGGGCGCACCGCTTCACCATCTTGCTTGGAGTCAATGTTTGTTGCACCTGCTCACATAGTAACGGTTGCTATGATGTGTGATTGGACAATGGCCATTTTGGGGGCGGGGCCGGCGAGAGGTCAATTGCGAAAGTAGCGTTATCAGCGCCGTGGCCAACCCGCAGAAAGCACACGCTGTGATACTTCAGCTTACGTCGTATTTACAAAACCTCAAGTTCATTTGGTAATCAGTGCCTTTCTCCACCCACTGTATTGACTAGTGCGCTGTAGCAAAGCGTTAAGTCCTGGTGCTATGATAGGGCTGAGTGCAGACTGCGATGTTCCCACTGCTGATGCTGTGACTGTTTGAAATGACCCTGATGCCAATATTTGTAATGTAGCGAGGAGTTGAACAGCTGCTGGAATGGAATGTGAACGCTGAGTCGGAGATTGGATGTCATCTTTGATTTATTCCAGTAACTGTTATATTACATGGCTGCTTAATCTGTAACACTTAATGTTTTCGTGTTCACTCAACTGAAAAAGTTTGATCCTTGTGGCAAAAATCCTTTCAGCTCGTCTCCGTCTTGCTCGGATTACTGCCGCCATTTCACCAGTAGGCATATGCCAGGAAACCCGCTTGCGCCTGGTTTACACCTGCTTTTAAGAGGCGGAGAATTTTCACCGCAAAATAGTGGTGCGGTTTTTTTACGTACGCACTTTACGCTTCCCCTCCCATCTCTTTATGGGAAACTACCACTTTCCCCTTCACCCTCCTATGAATGTATATGCATGACATGGAAAAGTGCAATTTGCCATTTTCAGCTCCCTTACCTCAGTGCGGCCTGTTTGTAAACTTAGCACAAAAAGTAAGGAAATTTGTGTTTGGTAGATTATTTCTCTGTGGTAACAATGCTTTTTGGCAATAAATCTTATACTGTTGGAAAGCCTGTTTAGTTCCCTTACAAATGGTGCCCCATTTGTAAGGAACATGTATTTGTGGGATGAGCAGCAGCGCTGAGTATGTGGGTTGTCATCTTGGAGGATAGAGTTCGGCCCCAGACTGTGGAGATATGGGATTGCCACTGGTTGCAAAATCTCATCTCTAAAGTGTCAATAGCAACAGCAAAATAAGCTGAGAAGATTTGGCAAAGTTTTCATGGGCGCAACCCACATGCTCAGCGCTGCTGCTCATCACACAAATGCATGTTCCTTACAAATGGGGCACCATTTGAAAGGGAACTAAACAGGCTTTCCAACGGTATAAGCTTTATTGCCAAAAAGCATTGTTACCACAGAGAAATAATCTACCAAACACAAATTTCCTTACTTTTTGTGCTAAGTTTACATACCTCGCCATTCATTCATGTGCACATTGCGAAACAAATACGCCTGAAGTGGGTGCAAAAGCTTTAGTACATCTGGCCCTCAGTCTCTTAATGACGGTCATAATAATTCCGCTGGTTGAAATTAAAATGTACTCTGCTCATTGGTGCTCCCCAGAGGATGAACCTTTTTCATTCTGGACACTCCATGAGCTTTCCTCTAGTGCCACCTTAAGGCCAAAATATTATATTTTGCACACAACAGATCTCCTAATCTGAAAGTCAGAATGCTATGAAATTAAACATATTCATGCTCCTAAAGAGATAAACCCTGTTGTCTGTAGGAAGTAATGAACATTTGTGGTGTTTTTTTTTGTTGCCATTTCACTCTTTACTAATTAATTAAACTACTATGGCCTATCTATGAAATTAAAAGTAAAGGTTTTTACTTGCTGACTGCGTGAGCCCCACAGCCTCCATGAAGACACCAGAGATTGCTGAAGTTCACTCTATGCAGATTTATTTGCAACAGTTACATGTTAACAAGTAAACCGAGCTGCCGCGGATACATCAACTGTCCCCAGGTAATAGACAATCGAGAAGACAACTGAATCGGAGTCTCAAATGACTCTTTTCATACAGTATTTTGGGCAGTGTCATTTGGACACATTTACCTCATGTTTCCTACATCTAAGAATTAGGGCTGCACAATATTTTGTTTCATCGTTTACATTACGATGTGCGATAGTCACAGCGCAGGATGTTGTGATGTTGACGCTAAAACCTTTTTGCTGCTTGATAGAAAAGTAAACTTTCACTGTTCTCCTTTTACATGATTGTTACCGGCCGACCCTTCCCCTTTAAGACAGGTGGTCATTTGACGTAACGTTATCCCAACAGGGTTTATTGTTATGGGAAGTGAGGCTCTCCGTGTGTAGAAAAGTACCGTAAGCGGCAGGTGCCACTGACACAGTGATGCACATACATTTCCATGGGTAGTGAAGCTACAGTAGTCAGTGTTTTATGTTTGCTGCAAAGACGAACTAAATCACCTGATTAATGCAACGTTATCGCGACGTCTCCCGGCCATTTTTCACTGCAGAAAGCTGCTACCAGCCAGGCTAAAGCTCATATAGTTAGCCTTAATAAACAAGGCGTCTGTCCCAACTAAACTTATGGTTCGGAGCCGCGACGCTGGAAATGTAACCATAATCTACAACAGTAGTCTGTCTGATATAACGTAATTTACACTGATTTAAGTGCTCTTGGATACACAGTTTGTTGCTAGTGTGTGACATTCAGGCTCTGCATGCACAGCGAACCACCAATCACAATCAATGTTGATCAGTTTATCAAACAACCAAGGCTAGGCCCCGCTAGTTGACCACAACCGGAAATTTAGAGGAAGCAACATGCATGCATTATTAATATCATTGACTTTAGCCTGGATTGATAGTATTATCAATGGTGTCATGAATACAATGGTGTCATGTCAGTCAACCAGTGTATTTCTACCTAATTTCCCTCTCCAAAATCACTTCAGAAGAGTAGTCACTAGTAGTCGCTAGGGATGGGCATTCGATAAAATTTTCTTCGTCGATCGTCGGGAGAATTAATGATCGACTATCGATTAATCATTAATATTTTTATATTAAAATTCATTATTTATTTAACTGTATATGAATTAAAAATGCAATGAAAATACAAAAATAAAGGGTGTTTTTCTTCGGTGAGATCTTTATTACAAGAAGAGAAACTTGTGGCATTTAAATTGGACGTTAGACTAAACTTAAAGATAGATGCGCTTCAGTGCTCTAAAGCAGCGGAACCTGCAGCTGCGAGCCGGCGTTCTTAAACGGAGACCCTCGTTTGTTCCCAAATAATAAATACATTAAAAAAAGAATCATGTTAAACAATAACTTAAACAAAAACATAATAATACTTAGATCTGACAGGTTTTGCCAAAATGTAACTCAAAACTATTCAAGGCACGCAGTCGAGAAAGAGGGTGAGAGAGATTAGCGTAAACAATCCAATCCAATCCAACTTTATTTGTAAAGCACATTTAAAACAACCAGGTTGACCAACGTGCTGGACATTGACATGATTATAAACACGCGAGTAACACAAAAAACATTTAAAACAAATAACAGACTAGACAAATAAAATGCAGAATACAGAATACAACTCTCAAGCAGGTTTAAAGGCCAATGAATAAAAGTGAGTTTTAAGTCGTGATTTAAAAATGTGAAGGCTGGGGGCCAGTCTGACATTCAGAGGCAATTCATTCCAAAGCCTTTGGGCCACGACTGAAAACGCTTGATCTCCCCTATTTTTGAGTCGTGTTCTAGGGACAACAAGGAGTAGCTGGTCAGCAGGAGCGTGGGGCTTCAGTAGTTCAGCGATATAAGCTGGGGCTTGACCATAACGAGATTTAAAAACAAACAACAGAATCTTAAAATGTATTCTAAAGCAAACCGGTAACCAATGAAGGGAGGCAAGAACAGGTGTAATGTGATCTTGTTTACAAGTTCCGGTAAGGAGCCGAGCGGCAGCATTTTGAACTATTTGTAATGTTGAGAGGGAGGCCTGGTTAATACCTACATATAAAGCATTACAGTAATCCAGGCGAGTTGTAATAAAAGCATGTATAACCCTCTCAAAATCAGTGAAAGATAAAAATGGTTTCAGTTTGGTAAGCAGCCTGAGTTGAAAGAAACTAGCTTTTACAACAGAATTGATCTGCTTCTCTAGTTTAAACTCACGGTCCATTTTAACACCAAGGTTAGTTACCATGGACTTGACTTGGGATTTTGTACAGCGATTCCCGAGCTCCACACACACAGATGAGCCGAGATGTGTGTGCGTTAAAACACACACACACCGCTGATCCGAGACGTGTGTTCGTTAAAACACACACACACCGCTGAGCCGGGATGTGTGTGCGTTAAAACACACACACCGCTGAGCCGAGACGTGTGTGCATTAAAACACACAGCACCTGACTGGGAACGATACAAAGAGGGCAGATGAACTCACGCTAGTCTCGTTACTGTAACTAGGCTACAATAAAACCTTCGTGAGTAAAAAGTCAATACTTATCAATGCACTCACCTGTGTGGACCGGCATAAACATGTAGAAAGCGATATTTCAATCTGCTCAGTCCACTCTTGTCCACCGCGCTGTTTTATGCAAACACAGCTCTACTCTGCAAATAACGAATTTTTACAAACAAGCTAAAACAAAAGCTGTCGGTTTGTAGTCTAACTGTTTATCTTAGTTTGCCGGGAATCTGGAAATTTGGACAACGTCTTGTAAACCTCACTGTTGGCTGAACAAACCAAACTCTCCGCTGGAGCGGTAAATCTATGGAGGTATTATACGACCAAAACAAATACATGTGGCTACTTAATATGCACGTGAATGATGATGCTGGTTGTATTATTTTGCAACCTGACAAGCACTGTTTCTTTCTGCAAGCATTTTCCACCAATCAGGACGCTGCTTACTACAACAATGTTTCCATAATCACAGACTTTAACCATCACTCCTCAGTGAACTGCCTCCTAGTCTGAGATCATTTTCTAGTTAAAGAGCCAGTTATCATTATGGAGTTTCCATGTTTTTTAGGAGTTTGCTCACACTAATACATCTAAAGAAATATAGCATTAATTCAGTAAGAAAGTGAAAATTGCGAACAAAAATAGGCGTATTAGGTTTAAATTAATTTTATTTTCTTTATTTGAAAGTCCGGCCCCCAGAGTGTCTGCGTAGAAAAATTCTGGCCCTTGGAAAAATTTAGTTGATGACCCCTGACATAGGGTGTCAGAGGACCCAGGTCCAGTTGGGAGGCACCAAGAGTCTTAATATCATGACTTCAGTTTTGCTTTCATTAAAATGTAAAAAGTTTAAGGCCATCCAGGCTTTTATGTCAGAAAAACAATCGAGCAGTCTTTGTAGGGAATTATCACCCTTACTTTTTACAGGCAAGTAGATCTGTGAGTCATCTGCATAGAAATGGAAGCTGATGTTATGCTTCTTTAAGATGGAACCAAGGGGAAGCAAATACAGGGAGAAGAGAATCGGTGCCAAAATAGAACCCTGAGGAATTCCACATGTCAGTGGTGCTGCGGGTGAAGTAGAGCCTTTGAACACTCTCTCTGATAAAAATGATCTAAACCATTCGAGTGCCGTGCCTTTAATCCCCACACTGTGCTTGAGACGAGAGATAAGAACACTGTGGTCAACAGTGTTGAATGCTGCTGTGAGGTCTAAAAGCATTGCAGAATCTCCAGAGTCTGTTGAGATTAAAAGGTCATTAAAAACTTTTATAAGTGCAGACTGTGCTATGAAATGATTTAAAGCCAGACTGGAACACTTCAAGGATACCATGCAGATCTAAAAATGATTGTAACTGCAGGAGAGCTGCCTTTTCTAAAATCTTGGACATAAAAGGAAGTTTAGAGATTGGACCATAGTTTGCAAGAACTAAGGTGTCCAGATTTGTCTTTTTGATAAGAGACTGCACCACTGCCTCTTTAAAACAAAGTGGCACATGATCAGAAGTAAGACTACTGTTAATAATTGCTTGGATGTTTGGTCCAATAGTGTGCCACACCTCTTTAAAAAGACGAGGTGGTACAATATCAATAGGACAAATTGAAGGTTTTAAATGTGTAACAATATCAGTAAGGGCCGAGAGGGATAAAGGCTCAAACTTAATGACAACTGCTGCACACACTTGGGAAATGGAAGGGTCAAAGGCTGGAAGTGAAATGCTAGCTCTAACGGTGGTGATCTTTTCCACAAAGAAGTGGAGAAATTTTTCACAGGCCACAGAAGACTCTTCCTGCGTTGTGGATCAGGGGGTATGAAGAACCGAGTTGATTGTGCTAAAAAGAACATGAGGTTTATGGCAGTTTTTTTCAATAACTTCCGAGAAGTATTTAGCCTTTTCAGCTTTAACAGTTCTCTGGTAATTACGCCAACTATCCTTTAGGATATCGTAAAATACCTGCAGTTTATGTTTTTTCCACTGGCGCTCAGCTTTCCTACACTTTTGCCTAGCAGCTCGAGTTAAGTCATTTATCCAGGGTTCAGAATTCAGTTTGGAACGCCTGGGTTTAGGTGGTGCAATTGTGTCGAGAATATTGCTACAGGTAGATGAAAAAGAGGAAATCAACTCATCTATACCCAGACAAGCGGATGACCCTATATTCTCCATAACATCATTAAACGTTTCGTAGAATTGGGCCACAGTGGCCGGTTTAATCATCCTGCAGAGACGAGGCAGAGCGCATTTCTTAACAATATTAGTGCTGGGAAGGGAAACGTCAAATAAAACCGGTGCGTGATCAGAAAATACAGCTTTGTGTATTTCAATATTTAAAATAGGCAAACTGTGTGACAAAACAAGATCTAATGTGTGGCCATGGATCTGTGTCGGACCACTTACAAACTGTGTAAGGTTAAAAGCATCAATAACATTTAAAAAATCTTTAGCCAGCAGATTTGTTGGACAGCATACATGAATATTCATATCTCCTACAATTAAGATCCTGTCATATTTCGGCATGATTTCAGACAGTAATTCAAAATCTCCGATGAAGTTCTTGTTGTATTTTGGAGGTCGATTGATGAGTGCACACAGAATCAGAATCAGAATCAGAAAAGCTTTATTGCCAAGTACATTTTTTACACATACAAGGAATTTGTTTTGGTGTCGTAGGTGCATGTCACACATTATCTAAAATAAGTTAAACAAACAGGTTAACAGAACAGACAATATAAGTATAAATATATAAATATATGTGTATATGTACACACACAGGATGTAACATAATAAAATAAGAGTAACAGTTAAGATAAAAAAGAGCAGATTAAGTACAGTGGCATGTAGAGCCAGAGGTGGGTGTGGAGAGAGTCAGGGTGGATTCCGGGCCTTGTTAATAAGGCTAGTGGCGGAGGGGAAAAAGCTGTCCTTGTGACGTGAGGTCTTGGTCCTGATGGACCTCAGCCTCCTGCCAGAGGGGGAGTAGCTCAAAGAGTTTGTGTCCGGGGGTGGGAGGGGTCAGCCACAATCTTTCCAGCACGCTTCAGAGTCCTGGTGGCGTAAAGGTCCTGGAGCGGTGGGAGATTGCAGCCAATCACCTTCTCAGCTGACCGAATGACACGCTGCAGTCTGCCCTTGTCCTTGGCAGTGGCAGCAGCGTACCAGATGGTGATGGAGGATGTGAGGATGGACTCAATGATGGCTGTGTAGAAGTGCACCATCATTGTCTTTGGCAGGCTGAATTTCTTCAGCTGCCGCAGGAAGTACATCCTCTGTTGTGCTTTTCTTGACGAGGGAGCTGATGTTCAGCTCCCACTTGAGGTCTTGGGAGATGGTAGTTCCCAGGAAAGCGGAAAGACTCCACAATGTTAATTGTGGAGTCACTGAGTGTGATAGGGGCAGGTGGGGCAGAATTCTTCCTGAAGTCCACAACCATCTCCACTGTCTTTAGAGCGTTGAGCTCTAGGTTGTTTTGCTTGCACCAGGTCACCAGGTGGTCAGCCTCCGACCTGTAGGCGGACTCGTCTCCATCAGAGATGAGTCCGATGAGGGAGGTGTCGTCCGCGAACTTTAGAAGCTTGACAGACTGGTGACTGGAAGTGCAGCTGTTGGTGTACAGGGAGAAGAGTAGAGGAGAAAGAACACAGCCCTGAGGGGATCCGGTGCTGATGGTCTGTGAGTCGGAGATGTCTTTCCCCAGCTTCACATGCTGCTTCCTGTCAGACAGGAAGTCAGTGATCCACCTGCAGGTGGAGTCAGGCACACCAAGCTGGGAGAGCTTCTCCTGGAGCAGAGCTGGGATGATGGTGTTGAAGGCAGAGCTGAAGTCCACAAACAGGATCCTGGCGTAGGTTCCTGCAGAGTCCAGGTGCCGGAGGATGTAGTGGAGGGCCAGGTTGACTGCATCATCTACAGACCTATTGGCTCTGTAGGCAAACTGCAGGGGGGTCCAAGAGGGTGTCGGTGATGGCTTTTAGGTGTGAAAGCACAAGGCGCTCAAAGGACTTCATAACCACAGAGGTCAGGGCGACGGGTCTGAAGTCATTAAGTCCTGTGGTCCTTGGCTTCTTGGGAACGGGGATGATTGTTGAGGTCTTGAAGCAGGCTGGCACGTGACATGTCTCCAGCGAGGTGTTGAAAATGTCTGTGAACACCGGAGACAGCTGGTCAGCGCAGTGCTTCAAGCTGGATGGGGAGACAGCATCCGGTCCAGCAGCTTTCCTGGGGGTTCTGTCTCCTGAACAGTCTGTTGACGTCTTTCTCATTGATGGAGAGAGTCGTCGCTGAGGTGGGTGGGGAGGTGGAGGGGGGGGACCTTTAAGGTGGGGGGAGGTGGAGGTGATGCACTGTAGCTGTAGCTGTTGGGAGGTGTCGCGGGGGGATGGAATCAGGGAAGACCCTTTGTTGGGAGGTGTTGAGGGGGGGATGGTTACAGGACCGACCCTTTGTCCTTCAAAGCGACAGTAGAACTCATTAAGTTTGTTGGCTAGGCGTCGGTCGTTGGTGGAGTGGGAGACTTTAGGCTTGAAGCTGGTGATCTGTTTAAGCCCTGTCCAGACAGAAGCAGAGTTGTTTGCTGAGAACTGGTTTCGGAGTTTCTCAGAGTACCGTTTTTTAGCCTCTTTTACCGCCTTGCTAAACTTGTACTTTGCTACTTTAAGTCTGTTTTTTGTCTCCACTCCTGAACGCCTGCCTTGTCCAACCTTAGCCTTCTGAGTTTGGCTGTGAACCAGGGTTTGTCATTGTTGAAACTCACCCTGGTGCATGATGGAACACAGCAGTCCTCACAGAAGCTGATGTATGACGTCACAGCCTCTGTGTACTCATCCAGACTGTTGGTAGCAGTCCTGAACACATCCCAGTCAGTAGAGTCCAAGCACGTCTGTAGATCCTCCACAGCTACACTGGTCCACTTCCTTGATGTCCTCACAACAGGTTTGCAGAGCTTTAGTTTCTGCCTGTAGGTGGGGGATCAGGTGGACCATGACATGGTCAGAGTGTCCCAAGTGCAGCACGGGGGGACGGCGTGAAAAGCATCCCTGACTGTGGTGTAACAGTGATCCAGAATGTTCTCCTCTCTAGTCGGGCATTTAATATGCTGTCTGTATTTAGGTAGTACATGAGTGAGGTTTCCTTTGTTAAAGTCACCAAGGACAATAACTAGGGAGTCCGGGTTGGTCCGCTCCACACATAGTATCTGGTCGGCAAGCATGCGCTGTGCGACCTGCACGTTGGCCTGCGGCGGGATGTAAACACCGACCAGAATGAATGAATGGAACTCACGGGGTGAATAAAAAGGCTTACAGTTTATGATGTAAGATTCCAGTTCAGGAGAACAATACTGTTGGATCACTGTCACGTCGTTGCACCACCCGCTATTGATGTAGAAACAGATTCCTCCACCTTTAGTTTTGCCGGAGAGGTCCGTGTCTCTGTCCGCTCTGTAGAGTTGGAAGCCTGCCAGCTGCAGCGCAGAGTCCGGTATTAATCCACAGAGCCACGTCTCCGTGAAGCACAAAACAGCAGATGAAGAAAAGTCCCTGTTTCCAACCAACAGCAGTTGTAATTCCTCCAGTTTGTTGGGCAGTGAGCGCACGTTAGAGAGAAATGTGCCCGGTAACGGTGTGCGTAATCCTCGCTGGCGGAGACGCACCAGCGCACCAGCCCGTTTCCCTCTCCTCCGGCGTTTCACTGCGTGAGCAAAGGTGAGCGCACCTTTGACTAGAATGTCCACAATTTCCAGTGAAGGGAGAAGAAAAGTAGGAAATAAATCTTCTGGCGTTGTTCCCCTGATGTTAAAGAGCTCTTCTCTGGAGAAAGCGATCCGGGTATCATCGCAAAAAACAAAGTTAAAACACAAAACAAAACAAAACAACACGCACAAACACACCGAGTCGACCGTCTGCGGCGCCATCTTGGTACATGGCTGGAATTTGCCCAATTCTAACATTGTTAATTCAGAAATAGAGAATGTAGTCATTGGCAGCAGCCTGCAGTTGTACTTATCCTTAAAAATAACGGCAAGTCCTCCTCCTCGACCAGTAGTCCTCAGGCAGTTAAAATATGTGCAGTCAAGCGGTAAAAGTTCAGAAAAACAGGACTCACCAACATTCAACCAAGTTTCAGTCACCAATAGGAAATCCAAATTGTTCCGGGAAAAGAGATCCTTCAAAATAAAGGTCTTATTTGCCAGCGATCTAGCATTGACCAGGGCAGCTCTGACAGGAGCAGGGGGACGGGCCGTACGAGGTTACATGACTCAACGACTGAAGATGTCCATGGTTAACGCCACCTCTACGAGGGCAAGGATACTCCATATTCGACCCGAGAATCGGTACCAGCCAGGTGCTGGCAGGATCTAAGGCACGCCAGGAAACATAGCGATCTTTAAGCGAACAGAAGTGACGGCGGGTTCCAAATGCAGAATAATCCGCTAGGTTAGCTTTCAGCTTCACCAGCTGGCCGCTGCGTCTCCCACGGCGTCTAGTGCGTCTTCTCCGGACAAGGGAAGCCGGATTGCGTACGTGGTGAGCAGGTATGTTCAGCAGGAAGGGAGGGAGAAAAGTTTGTTGACCACCCCAGTCAGACTTGGGCGACTTCTCCAATGCGGTAATCAAGCAGCGTTTGGCGATCATAAACCAGCAGAGAGTCAATACATTGTATAAGCAGTGACACAAACAGTAAAATCACAAACAATTTGCCCTGCACCAGACAGCTTGCCACACACACTGGCGCCATCTTGAAAGGCCATTCCATTATAGACAAACAATGAATAAATAATGAATTAGTCTACTTAACAAAGCCTCATAAAACATAACTAGTAACTCACATACAACTTCTGCACCAGTCTACATATTTTTGGTTGAGAAAGATAAGTATGTTGACATGATCTGGGGTCAGACGTGACGGCAACCTGGTGACCGCCAGTCCAGCCGCCGAAAACACCCGCTCTGAGGGGACTGACGTTGCCGGGGTGCACAGGTACCGCCGCGCTAACTTGGCCAGCCCGGGGAACCTTATTCCGTTCATTTTCCACCAGTCTGTGGGGGTGCAATCCAGGGGTAGGGGAGTCTCCCTCAGAAAGTTCTGAAGTTCTGCTTCGATGCCAGCCTCGCATTGAGTGATATAGTGCTCCCCGAGGAGTTGTGCCATAGCAGAGGAATGGGAGGCCGCCACTCCAGTGTTTGCGCTTCCCTCGTCCGTGTCAGACAGCGCAGCCTCGTCTCCCTGAGCCTGTGGGATAGCCGCCCTACCGGTCTCCACTGCATTAGCAGCCAGTCTCTGTGTTGGTGTAACCGTGTTCAGCAATTGAAGGCTGAAACCATCATGTCAGATCCACTTACCATCTTTAAAGGGGTGCCTCAAGGCTCCATCTTGGGCCCAATCCTTTTTTCTATTTACATTAATGACATAGCCAGAGCTGCTGGCACCTCACGAATTCACCTTTATACAGATTACACCATTTTGTACTCAGTTGGTTCTTCTCTCACCTCTGCAGCTTCCAATCTTAAATTAAGCTTCACCTCGATAGAACAGTTCTTTGATAATCTTCACCTCTGTATTAATACTAGTAAGACAAAATGTATAATTTTTAGCTGAAAACCTGTTCCTGACTCCACCTACAATCACCTGCATGAACGATATGGCTATAGAGTATGTCAAAACATATAAATATCTAGGTATCTGGTTGGATTCATCTTTGTCATTTATTACACACATCAAGAACCTTCAAACTAAAGTCAAAGCTAGACTAGCTTTTCTTTTCCACAATAAAGCTTCCTTTACTCATGCTACCAAATGCATCCTTGTTAAGATGACAGTATTGCCAATTTTGGACTATGGCGATACTATTTACAGAATAGCACCAAATACAGTCCTAAAAAAACTTGATACACTCTATCATTCAGCCATCCGTTTCGCCACTAATGCACCTTTTTATACTCATCACTGTGATTTGTATAAACTGGTGGGCTGGCCCTCCCTTCATACACGGCGGCTCCATCATTGGTTTTGCTTCATATACAAGACAATCCTGGGCAAGACACCTCTCTATCTGTCATCTTTTTTTCATGTTGCTCATAACACCCATTATACAAGATCAAGTAATTTTATTAAGTTTAGTACCCCCCCTACTTCTACTACCTACCTCTAATGCTTTCCGCTTTGCAGCAGTAAATGATTGGAACACACTACAAAATACTCTGAAACTTACGTCTCTAATCCCAATTTCCACCTTTAAGCTTAACCTACAAAACAACATAGTCGATTCCTGTTCCTGTTGATAAACATGAATCATATTTATACACATATACTTAAGCATTTTATTTATTTTTTTTTTTCTTTGCTGTCTATTTTTTTATTTTTTAATTGCTTGTTCTGTGTGTTATGTGTATGACATGTATATGTATAGTTGTGGAGTATGTTACCATTTATTTCTGTAGCCTCTTGGCCAGGTCATGTTTGTAAATGAGAAGTTGTTCTCAAACAGTTTACCTGGATAAATAAAGGTTTAAAAAAAAGAAAGAAAGAAAGCGCAGGTGTTTGTGACGAGGGTCCAGCATTGATGAGATCATGGTGGCGAATGATACAAACTCATCACCAGACTCAACCTGTATAAATAAATATATGATGGGGGAATCAATAATCAGAAAAAACACAAATAACAGTCAAGTATGCATGTAATTGGGTATATCATGTAAACTAAGATAAAAAAACAAGTTTAGCTTACATTCATTCGCTTGATGAGGGAGGAACGCACTTTTGTCTTGAATTCGGTGAGTCTGGACCCATCACCTTCACTGCGCATGAGGTGGATATTGATGAGGCCGAAGGTGATGGGATAAGTGTTGCTCTGCAGACATAACCGTGGTGGCACATTTAAGTGCTGACAACACAGGCTGTGTGTCCTCCATCAGCTGCCAGTACTCATCCTTCATCTCCAGGATCCTGGCATCTTGAAGCTTGATCACGGTTCGGTCCGACAGCACAGCAACAACAGCCCACCGCTGCTCCATTAGCCGTTCAAACATCTCGCACACGGAGTTCCACCGTGTTTTACACGACTGGATAAGCCGGTGAGTTGCGAGGCCCATTTGCTCCTGTTTCTTTTGTAGCGCTTTGGTTGCTGCAGTGCTGTGGTTAAAGTGGCTAACGAGTTTACTAGCCGCAGATATTACCCGATACAGATACAGTGCAAATCTGTCATGTATGGCCAACTGGAGGGTGTGTGCAAAGCAGGTAACGGAAATCCAGGGCACTCTGGTGGGACGGTTGGCAGCAACAATATTGGCCGCGTTGTCGTGAACGCATGCAATAACTCGATCTTCAAGTCCCCACTGCTCTACAGCTCCATTCATTTTCTCAGTGAGGTGGTCAGCGGTATGCCGGCCTGGCAGGCTTTCTGTGAGCAGGACCGCTGAGTTCATGTGCCAGTCATCACTGATGTAGTGGCAGGTGATGGTGATGTAGCTCTCAGCTGTTAAAGCCGTCCAGCAGTCTGTAGTTAGAGCAACTCTGTTAGCTGTGCTCAATTCTTTTAACAGCTCCTGCTTCCTTTCTTCGTAGTGAGTTTCTACCAGTCTGGTGATGGTACATCGTGACGGAATGCTGGTTCCAATAAATTTATAAGTTGTCGAAAACCTTTGCCCTCAACAATACTTAAAGGCAGCATATCCATCTCAATGAACTTGCAGATCCCTTGGGTAATTTTCTCTGCTAGTTGTGCATCGTAGCTCCTCCGTGCTAAGGCCGACACAATGCTAGGTTGAGACTGAGAGCAGGATGCACCCCCACCGACATTAACCAGGTTAGGATGTACTTTGTTTAAGTGGTACATCATTTGAGTCGTGGCCGTGCTGTACTTATACACAGCATCGCGGTGTTTGCAGTGAACTAAGTCATTTTTTAAATCAAAATGGTCCCACGCCACACTTCACCGTGACCTCTTCATGATTACTTTTGCAATCAAAACAGAAACTTGCCGGTAACTGAGTAGCCTACGGTGCCCCGGGTGGTAAAATGTTTAATTGCTGCCACACAGTGAAATTCATTTCATTGCTTCAAGACTCTCACTACGTTACGCAACCTGCATTAGTTATCGGAAACAAATTAACGTGATCGACGAAATTCTTAATGATCAATTATCGATCGTCGATTAATCATGCCCATCCCTAGTCACAGCACTTACTTGCTTTGGTTTTTGTAAAGCATTGAAGTTCATCAAAGAGAAAAATTTCCTTTTTCATTTCATTTTATTTTCTATGCACCCCACTACAAAATCACCGCAGTAGTTGAGAATGATTTAGTATTTCCAAATAGGGCTATTTATGTCATCTTGTAAAAATTTGTCTTTTCTTTCATATCACAGGAAAAGAAATATCACAATGTCAGTTTTTTCCAATATCGTGCAAGCCTACTAAGAATGACCTTAAACTGGTTATATTTTTTAATTCTATTCCTTCCTACCTGTCTCCACTTCTTCCCTTCCTTGAGTGCACTTAGGTCTTCGTGACCCAGACAGTTTATTGTCTGTTAGCTTCTTACGTACATGCTAGTCAAATAGATGGTGTATTTTCAATTATTACACATCATTTCAGCTATTTCTGGAGATTATGGGTGCACACCATTTCCTGGTTTCCAATCAAAACATTATATTTATAACTGATATATTTATTACTTGTTAATTATATTAGCATTAGTCAAATGGAAGACACTATACATGTTGAACTATCTTTATAATTTCTGTGTCACTGATCATATTACCTTGGAACATAGCAATGCACAAGTGAGTTTTTACGGTTTTTAATTGATTATAATTTGTCAGCTTTTTCTCAAAGAGAAACCCCTCCGCCCAGTGACAGGATACCCCTTGCTAGGCTAACTTCCCTACGTGAGCTCACTCACATCTCCCTAACTTTATCATTGTTCAACTAACCTGCACTTTCTGTCTCTCTGACACAGAGGACAAAGTCTCGTCTCTGAGACTGCTGGGCCTAAATTGTGCTTAAACATTATACACAAACTAAAACATTGTATTGAATAAACACCCATATTGATTGAGAGTGAATCCTGCTAAATGTATGTTACTTTAGAAAGAAAAGTGAATATATGTATGGGGCCTGAAAAGGATCTGGATCCCAAAGTATAATTACATAGTGAGGTAACATTTATCGGATTTCTTGATTATAATTAATTATGACATATATGACCGACATTACAAGACTTAAACTTCATAAAACAATATCTAATAAAAAATACTTACAATGAGAGTGTACTTCTTCTACCACACTTTGCAACCACTGGGGGAGCACTTATGTAGATTAAGATTATTTCTTTTTGATTCTGTAAAGTAGCAAATGTATAATTTCTGTCTTGTTCTTGGTTCTTTCAGAGTTCAGACTGCTCTTCCCTCAGTTCACTGGTGTCCTCACGCTGGCCTTCTTCATTCATAACTGCATCGTCACGTTAATGAAGAACAACAAACACCAAGAGAACAATGTGAGCCTCATTCACCCATGCTCCTGCCCAGCTTCACACACTACAAACACATGCATTGTGCTGTACTAATCTGGTGTCTGATCTGATGACTTTCTTCAGATAGCACAGTTCAGTCTCACCGGTTGTTTCTTGTTATCATTCTGAGTGAATTATGTGAGTTTAAGTCAGCGCCTTTTAATGTCCAATTCAGAAACAGGAAAAAAAAGAGTCTTCAAATAAATACCATATATCATATATTGGGGGTGGCAGTAGCTCAGTCCGTGGGGAGTTGGATTGGGATTTGGAGGGTTGCAGGTTCAAGTCCCCGTACGGACCAATGTACGGAGTGTGGACTGGTAGCTGGAGACGTGCCAGTTCACTTCCTGTGCACTGCCGAGGTGCCCTTGAGCTACATCTAGTCACAACATGGTTTATTGACCTCCGAAAACTCAGTAAGTAAAGTGATGTTGAGCCTGAGGTGAATGTGTTTTGGTGTTTTCAGGTGCGGGACCTGTCTGTGGCTTATCTTCTAGTAGGGCTGACCTATCTGTATGTGGGAGTGTTGATCTTTGCTGCCTTTCCCTCACCTGCTCTCTCCAAGGACTGCATTGAGCCGGTGAGATTAACATTTTCTTAAAAATTATTGCGTATTTTCTTCAATCGGCATCATTTTCTACCTGTGTCTTTGATATACATCTGGATCCAGATACTCACTTAAAACCTCTAAAGTTGACCTCTAAAGTTTGATTATTGACAAAGTAGTAGTTTAAACGTTTGCCATAATTTTACATTTAATTACCTTTGGATGAAATTGACTTTTCAGCAATTTAATTTAGCATGTATGATAATGTAGTGTTGTTAACAAAGGAACAGTACGTAACATTTTTAGGGTAAGGAGCATGAGAGCAGAAAGTTTAGCGTTGTGAAGATTTCAAATCCACATGGTTCAAAGAGTGGTCTCTAATTTTCAGGAAATGTGAAAAAAATGCTTCTTTTGTTCATATGAATGGAAGGCCAAATGTTGATCTCTGCATAGTTCTTAGGGTCATCATAAGAACACATTTGGTTATATGGATTGGAGAATCACTACAAACTGCTAAAAAAAAACAGTTACAGATATTGCTTCTTCTCTCCTACAGAACTTCTTAGATAACTTCCCCACCAGTGATGTGTTGGTGTTTGTGGCTCGGGCCTTCCTGTTGTTCCAGATGATCACAGTCTACCCCCTGCTGGGATACTTGGTGCGGGTCCAGGTGATGGGCCAGATCTTTGGCAATCATTACCCCAGGTAGCACTGAAGGATGTTATCGTTTAAGTTGTTGTTTCTGTGGAAGCAGACCTGCACAGCAGCCTAATGACAATAATAACTTATTCTTTTTTTACGACAATGTGTTTACATTTTAACAAACATCTTAAAGTAGCGTGAAATATTACTAGCCTTAAATTTAGACTGAATGGCAATTTTGTTACCTCTCTATCCATTTAAGTAGTACATTATTCATTCTGAGACTAGCTGTTTCTAATGCATACAGTAACTGAACCTCCAAATATTTACAGCAGATTTACATGAAAGCACAGGCAATATTCCACACAAATCTGCATCTTGACATTTGTTTGAAGCTCAGTGTAATCTGCAATCAGTCTAACTTATGTCTCCTCCCTCACATACGTACAGCTTTTGGCGCCTTTTTTTTAATAAATATACTGCATGTTTCTGGCCAGAGTGCATCTTACAAGCATTTGTCACAGATGTGTCTGAATGCTCCTTTGTCTTCCTAATGTTGCCAAACAGCTGCTGGACTATTTCACATTCAGGTGTATTTAATATAGCCCAACTAATAATATTTCAGCTTTTTTGGGGCTTTAATCGTTACTGTGCTGGAGAGGATGTTCATTTTACTTGCACAGTGTGATAATTATACATTTTATTTCAGTAAATGTTATTTGTTATTTTTAATATAATATATATAATATTTGTTAATTCCTTTGGCTACAGTGTAGCCTAGAAATCTAGACGCACCCTAGTGGCAGTAGTACATTTTAAAATAAACTACTTGCAATACTTAAGTACAAAAAATGTTGAATACTTTAGTACTTCTACTTAAGTGTGGTGCTTAAAGAGCACTTCTACTTCTACTCAAGTCACTTTTTTGATAGAGCACTTGTACTTTTACTCAAGTATGGGTCTCTAGTACTTTAGGTGCATTTGCTGTTTAAACGACGTGGGCGCTGGATGGGAAACTGACAACTGCGTTGGTCTTAGACTAGCAAAGACGGGCTTTGCTCTGCACCGCGCTGGGTGCAAGATAGGGCTCTCCGTTTGAATATTCAGAATAAGGCCTTTTTCTGAATTTAGCATCTTTTGATTAAGACATGTGTGATACGCCGGTATTATTCTGGTTTTAGAGCCATTCTTTGGACATGCAGCGCATTCAGAATATGTGTCTCAGTCAGGTTTTTTTACCGCAGTTTGCAGCCTGTTTATGGCTTACGGACAGCTCTGTGCGTTGCTATGGTTACAGTACACAAACCAACCAGCAGTTTGCAGGGCTGCGGCAGAGATGCACGGCCAAAAGAAAAGAAGGACAAACGCAGCTACTTTTAAACATTATCAAAGACTTGGATATCAACAGGTTTTAGGATATGAGGCGACCTTTTCAAGAAGCTGGTTCACACGGTCAAACAAGTCCACCGCCGCTGGAAAACTTTGAAACGTCCTGTTTTGGGCGGCTTCAAGTAAACGGGAATATTAGTGGAATATTCACTTTCATTAGCCATGGAAACAGCTTAGTCTGCATATTGTCTTTTTCGGAATAAGGGCAAAAAACTGAATATTATGTGCATGTAAACGTAGTCATTTAGACACGAGCTGGGGAACACAGTGCAGCATTTAGCAGAGTCCACTCCAATTGAATAATAATGTTACTGCGTGTCTGCTGCATGTGTAAATCGGCAACTGCTTGCTAACAACCTTTTACGGTGCGAATATGTCACAGGTGTGTGCAATTATGCTTTTGTGGAGTAAGCACTTTTTTTTTACCTTGTCCCTTACAGAAAGTCAAGTTTAAGTATTTAGATATTTTTGCACTGTCAAAAATGTTACAGATTTAAGGAGATATATTGTTATAGTTAGAAATATTTACCAGTCAAATCACTAGATTTGTCATTACATGTTTTGCTATTCTGACATTCATGTGTGATATTTATTATTTTATTATTTGTGATAATTGTATGATGACATTTTTTTTATTGTGACAATATTTTTCATGATGAGGTTGAATGCAATCAATTATTGCGTTTTTGAAGTTGAAGAATAGTTATCCAAGTGATTAAATATTAATTTATATAGCACTTTTAAAAACAGAATTTGCAAGGTGCTTCACATTTTAAGTCTTAGATATTAAACAAACAGGATAGCAAAAAAACGAAAAAGAATTAGAATTTACAAAACAGAAATGACATCAGCAACAAAGGAATTCAGGATGAGAATGAATACGGATGAACTCTGTAACAGTTTGTTGTAGTCTCCTGTGCAGTAAGTTTTCAGTCTTTCAGCATATCTTATAATTTCACGTTGTCTCTCTTTAGTTTCCTCCACGTTGTGGCACTGAACATCGTAATAGTTGGAGCTGGTGTCCTGATGGCCAAGTTCTATCCCAATATTGGATCCATCATAAGGTATGTTTTAACTTCCTTATTCACATATACTGTATGAAAGCCAATGATTCATTAATTGTAATTGTTAATTCTACCTTAGTGTGCGTTCACACCAAAATAAGTGATCCAGCGATTTGCTGCAGGGTTGTGTGTGTGGGGGGGTGTCAATGAAACGGCCGATTTGTGTGACGTCCTGTTATGTTCCTAAACCCCCCAACAAAGCACTAGTAGACTTTATATTTCACAATTACTGTTTTCCGTCAGATCGTTTATAGATTTCAACGTTTCCGACCACACTTGAAGGCAGCTTTATTTCACAGGAGAGAGAGAGAAAGAAAAGAGACGAGTGAGACAGAGCGAGAACTTTATTGTTGCAGGAAACATTCAGCTATAACCCAAAGTCCCGGGCCGGTCAGAGCTTGTGTTTGGTGTATTTAAACTTTCTTGTGGCAGAGATGGAGGCAGTGATGTTTCCTGTTTCCTTTATGGGACTCTCACACCGCCTCAAACCACAGCTCAAACGCAGGCTGTGTGAACGCAGCCTTACAGACTTTGCATTTCATTTTTTAGGGCTGTCTTTAGGATGCAAATTAAGTCATAAGTTAAATGCACTAGCTTACCTGTTGTGAAACTGTACAATGTAAATAAATCCTACATAAACTGTACTGATGTTAACTCCGTCTCCGTGCAGGTTTTCTGGAGCGACATGTGGCTTGGCTCTAGTGTTTGTCTTCCCTGCCTTAGTCCACATGATCTCCCTGAGAAGGCAGGGGCTGCTCCGCTGGCCGTCAGCCATCTTCCACAGTTTCCTGATCCTGTTGGGCATGGCCAACCTGCTGGCTCAGTTCTTCATGTAGAGAAGCAGTCAGAGACAGACTCCTAACCAATCAGAAGCAAGAAAAAAAACAGATGGGATGGAGATTTCACATGGGAATCTCTGAAATTCAATGTAGAATAATGGAGTGCTTAACCGCACAGTGTTTTATCCCACGTATGTCATGGCCACTAAAATAATGCCCAGATGAACGTCAGCAGCCTCCAGCTAATCAGATTTATTGTCTGTTTCTATGGTATAAAAAAGAAGGTATTAAATATCACACACTTCCTGTAGTAAGAGTTACTGTGATTTGTAAAGGTTTATGTTTCAGGGGAATCCAATGTCTTGGTTTGATTACATTATCTATTTTTTAATTTTCCACATGCAATCCAGCCAATAGTATTGCTATGATAAAATCTTTCATTTAGATAATTTCCTACTTGATACTGTTGATTATTCCTGCTTAGACTGATCTCAGACCTGTCCAGCCAAGTGGTTTAGACACACTGTAAACTGTGTTGAAACTTATTGATAAGTTGAGCAGTGAGCTGGCACAAACCTTTGGAACATGGGGTCACTTTTGAGAGCTGTAACACCACCAGGGGAGCATCTTCTTACGCTATTGTATTAGAGGTCTGTTTTTATGTAGATTCAAACAGCATTTCAATCAAACATTAACTCTATAGACATATAATCCATTCTGTAATAATAATAATGGATGGATGACAACGTGAGAGGTTCCTAGTGATTAACCGACAGAATTATCAGCTGAATCTGCAGCTGCCCTCAGCTTTACAGAGCTTCATGGTGAGTTTTAGCTCCTTGTTAAGCTGTCCGACCTGCAGTCGTTTTTTTTGGGTTTTTTTTACTCTCGCGGCTCTCATAGCGTCTATTTAGCCCCAGCAGGCAGCTGATTTCAGAGTGCTCAGCACCAAACACAGTCAGACTGTTAGAAACTAGCTGGTGAACAAAGGTGGAGGATTTGGCAGCCAGACCTTTTTCCTCAGGAGTTGGTGGAGACCAATAACAACTAACAAGAGAGTGACTATTGGAATATCATTCATCAGGTGGACAGAGACACTGCTCCAAGTGAATGATCATGTTCTGTGTCTGCTGGATGTGGAAGTAAGGAAGTTTGCTAAGAGGTTCATCACATCATCTTAAAAGGTGATGATGTGTCAATGTTGCATTCACAACTTGTTATTGCAGGTTTAAGTTTGTTACACGTGAAGCTTTACGACTGGATGTTATGATCATATGAAGTTGTGTCGTGCTGACACCAGGGAATGCTATTACTAACTGATTATGTTTGTTATTTGAGAACAGCCATGTTGTGTGCATATTTTTTTGGAAGAAACATTTGGTACAATGTTTTAATTGTAATGAGCAGTGTGCAGATTTACATGTTTGACATGATGCCTATTTTCTAAATACTGCGTCTAATTTGTTGTATTTTACTAATGATAGGATAGACAAAGGGAATAAGTGCGTGAAAATAAACCATATCAATCTATAAGAACTGTAGTTTCCTCTTCAATCAAATTATAAGATAAGATAGAACTTTATTCATCATGAGGGAAATTGTTGCAGTACAAAGTAGGAAAGAGTGCAAATATATATAGCCTAGTACAAATATAACTAACAATAAATGCAAAATCCAAACTAGAACTGCAAGCAGTTATGAAGGTGTCCACAAGCCTGCATACACCTAAAAGTTGGTTTGTAGCCTGCCATTAAATGAAGGAGAAGAAGGGGTCCAAGCCTCCTGACGACCCACTCAGAACTCAGATTAACAGTCATATGGAAGAGGATTAGGGCCACCTGTGAAAAAAATTCTGAGTTTAAAGTCAGAATTCTGAATAAATCTTTTTTGTTTTGTTTTTTAAGACTTTTTGTCTCAGAATTCAGACTTTTTTTTTTAAAGTCTTTATTTTTTTTTAAAAATTTTAAACGACCGTTACATTCAAGCAATTACCAAATGAGTTGCTACAAAGCTAATTAAGGCTATCAGCTCCACACAACTGCGTAAGGTGACTTTCCTGCGCAGAAGAGTCCATCATGTTTCTTCTAGGAAGGCTTGTATCGTGGACGTCCCGACATAACTTAGAATTCCTCATGGGGGTGACCGAAACTACGCACTATAGCTTTAAATCTTCCAAAATTGAATAACGCTTAGAATTGTCTAAATCTGAGAAAATTAGGAAAACTGCCCAGCAGGTGTCGCTGTGTCACCCATTAAAAGCTCTAAAACCTACCGTCTGTAGGCTTAGCGAACGTTCTGGCCTGTAGGCCTACAAGTAGGACTTGAAGTATAGTACCGGCCAAAAGTTTGGACACACCTTCTCATTCAATGCGTTTTCTTTATTTTCTTGACTATTTACATTGTAGATTCTCACTGAAGGCATCAAAACTATGAATGAACACATGGAATTATGTACTTAACAAAAAAGTGTGAAATAACTGAAAACATGTCTTATATTTTAGATTCCTCAAAGTAGCCACCCTTTGCTTTTTTGATAGAGCTGCAAACCCTTGGTGTTCTCTTTTTCCCTTATTAATGGTGTTGGGACCATCAGTTGTGTTGTGCAGAAGTCAGGTTGATATACAGCCGACAACCCTATTGGACAACTGTTAGAATTCATATTATGGCAAGAACCAATCAGCTAAGTAAAGAGAAACGACTGGCCATCATTACTTTAACAAATGAAGGTCAGTCAGTCCGGAAAATTGCGAAAACTTTGAATGCGTCCCCAAGTGCAGTCGCAAAAACCATCAAGCACTACAACGAAACTGGCTCACATGAGGACCGCCCCAGGAAAGGAAGACCAAGAGTCACCAGTTAATCCGAGTCACCAGTTAATCCGAGTCACCAGCCTCAGAAATCGCAAGTTAACTAGGGATGCACCGATTGGGAAATTCTGGGCCGATACCGATACCGATGTTTAACATAACAACTTGGCCGATGCCGATGTTTTTTCTTTTTGTTATTTATTCCTTCTTTTGTGCCACAGAAACATACAAGTCTTTTGGCTCTTGATCATTTTTCTGATAAATAAAAAAAAATACATCAAGTGTAAATGCAAAAACAAGTGAAATAAATCTGAACTCCATATATCTGTGGTGAAACTGATTGCAGCGATGTCGCAAGCCAGTAGCTCATGAATGTGCGCGGCCACAATGTTGTGGATTTCGGGGAGACAGACCTCGGCAAAGTGACGCCGGCTCGGGCTCCATAAAGTTCATCAGACTCCGAAAACCCACGTCCTCCACTACAGAGAAAGGCTGGTCATCTAAAGCGATGAACTCCATCACCTTGTTTGTTATTTGTTTCGCTTTGGCGCTGTCTGGAGGCAGCTGTTTGGCTTTCTCAAACGCCGTGTCAATTAAAGTCTGAGTCTTACCGGGGGTTTTTGCTTTCTTGGCGGCTTCATTTTTCCGTTTTTGGTCAGCTTGCAGGTAATCGCCATACACCGCCTTGTGCCTGCTTCTCAAATATCCAATGAGATTTGTTGTGTTAAATGACTTTCTAACAGCCCCCCCCCACCCCCCACCCCCTCTTGAAATTTCAATGGAACACGTATTGCAAACTGCAAAACGCTGATCTTTCTCTGAAACTGTAAAATATTGCCACACGACTTCTTTGTTTAATCTAAGTTACTGAGGAGAGTGCGCGGGTGCCCTCTTCCGTCTCGGTATCTCCCCCCGCCCAAATAAAAAGAGGGAAAAAAAATTTCTGCTGAGCACAGCGTTCATGACACATATAATCATCGGCGAATGTCATTTTTATTTCCCGATGGCCGATGGCAGTTAACGAGGCAAATATCGCCCGTTGCCGATGTTCAGCCGATGCATCGGTGCATCCTTAAAGTTAACAGCAGCTCAGATTAGAGACCAGATGAATGCCACACAGAGTTCTAGCAGCAGACACATCTCTAGAACAACTGTTAAGAGGAGACTGCACGAATCAGGCCTTCATCCAACCGCCGTGTCTTTGTGCGACGCAGAAAAGGTGAACGGATGGATTCTACATGCCTGGTTCCCACCGTGAAGCATGGAGGTGGAGGTGTGATGGTGTGGGGGTGCTTTGCTGGTGACACTGTTGGGGATTTATTCAAAATTGAAGGCATACTGAACCAGCATGGCTACCACAGCATCCTGCAGCGACATGCCATCCCATCCGGTTTGCGTTTAGTTGGACCATCATTTATTTTTCAACAGGACAATGACCACAAACACACCTCCAGGCTGCGTAAGGGCTATTTGACCAAGAAGGAGAGTGATGGAATGCTGCGCCAGATGACCTGGCCTCCACAGTCACCGGACCTGAACCCAATCAAGATGGTTTGGGGTGAGATGGACCACAGAGTGAAGGCAAAAGGGCCAACAAGTGCTAAGCATCTCTGGGAACTCCTTCAAGACTGTTGGAAAACCATTTCAGGTGACTACCTCTTGAAGCTCATCAAGAGAATGCCAAGAGTGTGCAAAGCAGTAATCAGAGCAAAGGGTGGCTACTTTGAAGAAACTAGAATATAAGACATGTTTTCAGTTATTTCACACTTTTTTTAAGTACATAATTCCACATGTGTTCATTCATAGTCATGAAAATAAAGGAAAGTCATTGAATGAGAAGGTGTGTCCAAACTTTTGGCCTTTACTGTATGATGAAAGCAAGCTAGCTATTTAGTGCCGAAATTATTAGTCAATCAACAGAATAATAATTTGTAACAGTAACAAACAAAAGGATTTGTTACTGTTGGGAATTCGTAGGTGTACAGATTCAATCATTGGCAAATTTTCAAAGATGTTTTATCATGACGAAACCCAGGGGTTGCTAGGCTACGTCCCAGATTAGATTTGGAAAACCTGATTATCTCACTCAGTACAATAACTAAAACTCTGTGAAAGGGGAGTTAGCAGGTAGCAATTACAGTTTTAACAAGCTAGCTGCAATTCAACACAACATATTAACCATGCACCTTGATCAGTGGTGCTTTCACAGAAATAGATTTGAGTCAGCGGTCACAATCATAGATTAATAAATCAAACGCGCACCAGCGCTTATTAATCTATCACATTAATGGTAAACAATGGCAACATTAGCCTTTACACATTAATAAAAATATTATGTTCTATCTCTGCCCAGAACACTAAGCCTTACTGTATGTAGTCCATCAGTCCGTAGGCTTCCATGGAAAAACAGAATAGGTCTGTGTTACTCGTCAGCGGCCACGGAGAAACTTTCCCTCCAAAAAGAGCAGAAGGAGGGGAGCTATGTCGACTTTGATGAGAGGAAAAGAAAAGCGGTGTCCACTGTCATCCGATTTTCTGGTAGAGAAACGTTTTCTCTTCTGCAGTTTTGGAAACACGAGGTGCGCGTTTTACAGGATCCAGTGTATCCTCTTTGTCCAGAAGTGGAAGTATTTTTGCACAAGCGCTTGCACGCTCCCTGCAGCAACGGGGTTGCAATGGAAGACATTTGTGTGTCAGAGGTTTCTAGTTTAAAGCCCCATGCTGTGTTTATGGTCCCTCTGAACCAATAGGAGAATCAAAGTTACAGGAAGGTGCAAACCTGATCTGCAGTCCCCTCCCTGGAGACATTTTGTGACTCTTCTCCTCGTAGTTTGGTGAAAAGGGCTGTGGGTTTTCCAGCTAGACCAAGATCTCTTTGTCTGTGTCCACATGTGCCACATGTGTGTCTTGTCTCCAGAGGTCAGTTTAATCTGAGGCCTTTTGGTTAAAAATCAGGTTTAACACAACTACTGGTCCCAACAGTTACATTTCTTTGTCTCATATGATTTTGTAATAGACAATAGGTGGTAGTTGTCTGTGTGGACTGTGACAACTAATCAAAGACTAATAAGGTCCACCGAAGGTCTGGCAATACAAGACTAAGGTCCACCTGTTCCATATTGTTGCTGTCAGAGACCCTGGTAAGTGATCATTCTCAGCTGGACTTGATTGCTGAGACGCTGAACTGATGAAGCAGAGCGAGTGGCATCGTGTTCTGGGGGAGTTTCGGGGATGTTTGCCCGACCAAGCCAGCTGTATTGCACTCAAGGGAGGGGTGGGGTCCGTTCGCAACCGATTGGGGCTGCCGGCGCTAAAGATAGAACGACTCTGAATAGAGTTCCTGCGATAGGTCGATGAGCGACCCGTTCTACAGCTCTGTTTGTGGATGTCTGACACCGGTAAGCCGCTCCATTGCTTTAGCGCTGGACTGACGTCACCCCACGGGCTCCGATCGCACGTGAGCCGGGTCGGACCAGCGCCACAAGCTCAGACCCCGGGAGAGGTTCTTGACATTTTTGAGAGTTAAAGCGTAACTCTCGCCAAAATGCATCCATGGGTATTTTTGTGAATGTACGTGAGTCAAACTTTAGTTTAAAAGCATATTTAGGACCGAATCGCCACTTTTAAGATTCATCGTTTTTGGGCCAAATGGCCTTTTGAATGGGAGTGCTAGGGGCACTTTTATGCTAGTCTCAAAATAGCTATTTTTGAAATACTAAGAAGGCTCGAAACAACATGAAACTGTGCTTGAAGTATCACCAGGGGCTCTACACCTTAACAAAAGCATTGAGAACATTCTTTGTGTACCCAGATTTACTAAAAAGTAAGTTTTTGAGCAACTCACCGCAGCTGTTGTTTCCGGCCGCAGCCATTTTATCAGTCAAAAACAATCGATTTCCGAATGCAATGTAACAGGGAGGAGAGTAAAGACGGAAAGCTCTTATAGCTTAGTTCCATATAAATGCACGGATAAGTCGTTGTATTGTCGTTATTGAAAAACAATATTGAACGTGTAGTTGAAAAAGGAGCCTCATATGGAGTCTGTTCATTCGCATTCGGATATCGACTGGTTTTGACTGCCGAGGTGGTAGTGGCCGGAAACAACAACAGCTGTGGTGAGTTGTTCAAAACCTTTCTTTTTAGTAAATCTGGGTACACAAAGAATGTTGTCGATGCTTGCGTTAAGGTGTAGAGCTCCTGGTGATACTTCGAGCATACTTTCATGTTGTGTCGCCTTCTTAGTATTTCGAAAATAGCTATTTTGAGACTAGCATGAGAGTGCCCCTATCACTCCCATTCAAAAGGCCATTTGACCCAAAAACGAGAATACGGTGAATCTTAAAAGTGGCGATTCGGTCCTAAATATTCTTTTAAACTAAAGTTTGACTCACGTACATTCACAAAAATACCCTATGCATTTTGGCGAGAGTTACGCTTTAAGTGGTCACTCATAAATAGAGACTGTCAAATGTTTTCTGTGTAGTCCGGTCTATTTGTGTCTGTAGGCCTATTTGGGTAATTCTTCAACTATGGTAGGCCTACTCTTTGAGCTAGAAAGTTTCAGGAAATAAAAACATTAGTATCAGTTGGTTTCTCAATCTGTCTAGAAACCTTCCCTGAAGTTGTGATGATTTGTATTGAATAATATATATTCCCATTTTTATCTGACAGTCAAAGAAAACGGTAATTTCCATCACATAACAAAACGTGTTGTTAAGAGAAAATAATTAAATATCTTCTGTTATAAATATATTTGATTAAATAGTTCACACATCTCTGTTCAAATTTGTAATTTATTTATTTTTCAGAAATGTTTAAACTAAAAAAACACCTAAAACTATAGGTCATTTAGGTATATAGGTATTTCTAAGTGTATACACATATCTTACCCCTAACTGCACAATTATCAACACCACTGAATATAGTTGGTTTGATTGTATATTTTTTATGTTTTACTTTAAAATATGTGTTGTGAAGGAAATGACATGGCGTGGCGGAAGAGACAGTGTGTGGCAGAAATGACATAGATAGGCAACTTCCAATTAAAAACTATTTTTCTACTGCTCTATGTGGTGAACCAGAGCAAATCAATAAGCAACAGCATTAGTGAACAAAACCTATCACCAATAAATGATAAATGAAATGATAAATGATATAACAATCCAAAAAATGAAAAAACATGAATTTGTGTCAAAAATCAGCAAATCATTTCTTCACTGCTTTTGAACTAGAGCAAACTAGTACAAACTAGAGCAAACCCTTTGTTATCATTACCTCAATATAACCAATTGAATAGAATGTTGAATAAATAGGCATTCTGCTTATATGCTATATATATATATATATATATATATATATATATATATATATATATATATATATATATATATATATATATATATATATATATATATGTATATATACACTGAACCAGAGCAAACACTGTACTTAAACGTTACTGTCATGTGTGTTATGTCATAAATCCATGTTCTGTCAAACGTAATCATGTGGAATAAGTTGAATCTGACTAAATAGTCATTGTATTTGTTAAATACTGTATCTGTCAAACTTGCATATGGGCCAGAGGTTCAGTTATGTTTCATGGTCAAGAACAGAGCATATTTCCTTCCAAACTGTTGGCTCCACCATCACATGCCTCTTTGTTACTGGTTGAGGCTCTGGGACCAGCCTGATCACATCTTCTGGCCGGTACCAAATAACATTGTCTCTTATAGGCCAGAATAACTTGTTTTTGCCAATATGACTCAAGGTTCTCACCAAGGGTGGACTGGCCATCTGGCATACCAGGCACTTTCCCGGTGGGCCGACGTGCTTTTTGAAGTATTTAATGTGTCAACTCTCACTGATTCTTCTTTACTCATTACATGGCGTTAATAGTTTTAAGGAGTAGGAGTTGGTATTAGAGGATGGATACCCGGCCCGGCCTGTTGGGACCCGGTGGAACCCGACGGACAAATATTTAGAAGTTCGGGTTTGGGTCGGGCTCGGTCACATCAACGCGATAAGACATTGATATCATGTAGGTGCGCGCCTGTGTTAACGTGCGCTTGTTGCCCCGTGTGCGTTGATGCGCTCATCTGTTGACATTTCCGAATGCCTTCCTACAGTTGCTTAATGAAAGCTTTCCACACAAACAAATGTACATGTGTCATAAATAAAAAGAGATGAGATTTTAACTGTGTCGGGCTCGGGTCGGGCTCAGACATAAATATCTTAATGACTGTCGGGCTTGGGTCAGGTTCGGTTACTGCTCTGTCGGACGCGGGCTGGGCTCGGACAGAAAAATGCAGCCCGATCCGCACTCTAGTTGGTATACATATTCAGGGGAGTGCAAAGAAGTATTTGTGATATTATGTGGTGGGCCAGTCTGGGCCAAAATGCCAGGGCCGATTTTTGGTCCCAGTCCGTCCCTGGTTCTCACCAGAGCACAACCCTCAGGGTCCACATCCTGTATAATGCCAGGGTAAGGATCCCCATCATACCGTACCACACACCAACTTCCAATCAGTCCCTCGTGCAGGTCTATGATGGGTTGAGATGTGCTGGTAAGTGTGCTTGAACTTGATGATCCCAGTGCAGTCTCCATGTTCTGTGCTCCCAGTATGTCGACTTTTTTGAGACCAAAACACTGGCAAGGATGGGGATCTGCACAAAAACAGCTGAGAACTTGCCAAGAAATCTCCCCCGGTCTTGTAGAGACAGTGTAAAAGAACAAAATGCATGTGATAGATATAAAATACTGTGGAGATATAAATTGAAAAATATTAAAGGGGTGATAGAATGCAAAACCGATTTTACCCTGTCATAGTTTAATAACGACAGTTCGGTGGGTAAATAGGACATACATAGAAGCTCAAAATCCCATTGACACCCCTTTACAATGAAAATTTCATATTTTGAAACTGCCGCTGAAAACGGGCGAATCTCAACAAAGCAGGAAGTTGACGTCAACCTCCCAAGACCTGTAACTTTGTCACGGCCATGGGTGTATTAAGAAAACGGTCACGCCCCAACATTTAATCTTTTAATGTGTGTAATTATAATGTGTTGAGTTATTTAAACAAACGATTGGGGAAATAAACGCTGCTTGTCCACGAGTCTCATTGATAGAGCCTGCGGCTAGATGTAGCTCTATCAATGAGAGCTAGCTAGCCTCCTCTTAGAATTCCTCTGAAATTCACCAAAATTCATTAACTTGAAATCGGACACCGTTGTTAGCTTTATAAGACATTTAGTTAGATGTTGTATACGTGGCGTGACGAAATTCAAACTGTAAATATACTCTAATTACGCCGAAAATGAAGCTAACTATCCGTGATTTGTAGCTACACAGGTAGCTAGGATTGAAGGGACAGTTGCAGCTAACGAAACCCCTAATCTTCACAAATCTTCATTAATTTGAAATCGGACACCGTTGTTAGGTTAATAAGACCTTTAGGTAGATGTTGTATAAGTGGTGTGACGAAATTCAAACTGTAAATATAGCTACTCTAGTTATGCCGGCAGCTAACAGCCAGCCAAGATTAACTGGAACTGTGGTAAGCGATTGCTGATGTAACAAGCTCGCTGACCGCGCTCTCACTCTCACACAATGGGCCATTTAGCTAGCAGGAAGAGGGGAGTTGCAGGCCCTGGAGCTCTGTCAGGGCAGCAGCGTTTGGTTGGCCATTAGCGCAAAAAAGCACTCATATTTCAGCACTTTGCAGTGTCTGAAATATGAGACCTGCTGTCGAGTCTCCCATGTGTGTTCAAACCAATCAGCACATAGCTCATTCTGAATATTCATGAGCATACCATATTTGGAAGAAAAGCTCTTGTTCCAAATAGAGCCATATTCACAGGGTAGTAAAATAGCATTCGGGCAATTTTCAGCCCAACCAATGTTACATACCCCATTAGGAGACCTTAAGGAACAGTGTAAAATACCCTATATAATCATTCTATAACCCCTTTAAAGGTCCCATGACATGGTGCTCTTTGGATGCTTTTATATAGACCTTAGTGTTCCCCTAATACTGTATCTGAAGTCTCTTTTATATAGACCTTAGTGGTCCCCTAATACTGTATCTGAAGTCTCTTTTATATAGACCTTAGTGGTCCCCTAATACTGTATCTGAAATCTCTTTTATATAGACCTTAGTGGTCCCCTAATACTGTATCTGAAGTCTCTTTTATATAGACCTTAGTGGTCCCCCTAATACTGTATCTGAAGTCTCTTTTATATAGACCTTAGTGGTCCCCTAATACTGTATCTGAAGTCTCTTTTATATAGGCCTTAGTGGTCCCCTAATACTGTATCTGAAGTCTCTTTTATATAGACCTTAGTGGTCCCCTAATACTGTATCTGAAGTCTCTTTCCCGAAATTCAGCCTTGGTACAGAATTCCAGCCACTAGATAGTCCCACAATGAGCTTTCCTTAGGACGTGCCATTTCTGTGTCTGTAGCTATTGAGGAGGAGGGGGGGTTGTCGCCTTGACTAACTGCCACTTTGCTCGTTTGAAAGCCATGATGTCTCTCTCTCATGGGTAGGCCAAATTCTCTGGGCGGGCAAAGCAGAGAAAGGGGAGGTAACCTTGCTCCTCATGACCTCATAAGGAGAAGATTCCAGATCGGCTCATCTGAGCTTTCATTTTCTCAAAGCCGGAGCAGGATACCCAGGGCTCGGTTTACACCTATCACCATTTCTAGTCACTGGGGGACCATAGGCAGGCTGGGGGAATGCATATTAATTTTAAAAAACCTTATAAAGTGAAATTTTTTAATGCAATGGGACCTTTAAACTCTCATTACAAAGGTGACATGTATGATACCTGACGTATCTACATGGTTCCTTTGATGGTCAGCAAGCCATCAGGAAGGAGACCATCCATCTCTTCAATT
The DNA here is from genome assembly GCA_025617405.1 of Perca schrenkii. NCBI lineage: Eukaryota > Metazoa > Chordata > Actinopteri > Perciformes > Percidae > Perca > Perca schrenkii. Next base: position 1,669,105 of record CM046802.1, on the reverse strand, counting down.
TCCCCCTCAGTGAAGTACATTAACTTGACAGTCAATCAAGTTAGGTTAAGCAGTTGTTCATACAACACTTTTCCAGTTGGAAGGTCAATGCCCTTGGCCACAAGCGAGTCTTGCCTGGCGCTTAACAGCTGTACCAAGTCCATCAGCTGGGCCCTTCCCATGTCCGCCCTCCAGAAAATTCCAAGTCACCTTTTGAAATCCCAGCTCATATGGTACTTTGCTCAGGAAGAAAAGTTGGTTGGGCCATCACTTGTGACATGCAGAGTGGTTGCAGCTGTGTTTAGTTTTTGAGGTAGGGAAGCATTTTTTGAGGTGAGCCCAGATTGCAGGTGGGTCATGGCGCATTTCGGAACTAATGGTGCAAACAGACACAGCACCATTCTTAGTGTGAGCCACACCAGTATGGAGGCTTACCTGCTGGAGGGAATCGCCAAAATGGACAGCTTGGATTAGAATTGCACATGTAGTTTTTGCGAAGTCAATTTGTAGAACAATATTGTCTTCGTCAATCTTTTCTTTTAGTGCTCTCAAAGACAGATATTGTTGTTTTATGTTATAAATGTGCTTTCCCATCTTTTTTTTCGGTTGGTCCGAAAATTCATCCAACATTGTCTTCAAAGTCCAATATACTTTTTCCTTCGTTGTGTGGTGAACATTTTTTTTCTCTTTCTTCCACATAGCTTCTCCATTCACCACCAGGTTTGCTCCCCAGCATCGAAGGCAGAGGTTTGGAGCTCATGGTCTTTACAATCCAGACACTCCCTGTCCATGCATTCTTTTGTCACATTTTTGCATGCAATTGAATACATGAGATCGGTGACTTTGGACATTTTAATGACTTTGTGAAAGAACAGTTTGTTTGCCATGAACTGTATGTTTGAGTGCGGCTTGCACAGACATGTGGCTCTGTCTTTGATCGTTGATGTAACAATCCAAAAGGGTCGCTTTTTTGCAAAACTCTGCACAGGAGAGTCTGACTTCGGGATTCTCGTGTCTAAACTTCAGGTGCAGTGTCTGCATAGAATCCACCAGGAACCGCTTTTGCATTTTATTTGTCATCTTTGTTATTGTCTCTTTCTTTCCAGTAGTGGCCCTACTGTTATCGTCATGTTCTAAAAACTTTATCTTTTCCTTCACTTCTTGGCTGACTCTGTTTCGTTGTGTTTTGCGGGTGTATTTAAGTTTGTCTGCCCTGGTCATGTTGGTCCTGATTAGCTTTGTAGAGAATCCAAACTCTTTCTTGGCCATTGTGACCAGGCGGTATTTTTTTAAGATCTTGCCAGCCACAAGTTTGGAGATCAGTTGCCGAGCTTTACGATTCTGAACATTCTGATACTTTTTTCTTATTTCTGACATTTTGGTGTTATGGAATAGCAGTGTCTTCTTTAATTGCTTGCTTCCTCCTTCTTCCTAAGTTGATTACTTCTTTTTTTTTTTTTTCAACTATATGAGGCCATCCTCAAGCTTTTCTTTAATGTCATTAAGGTACACCCTTTGCGCTTGCCTTCGTAACCTTTTTTCTTCCTCTTTTCCTCTGTGGAGTTCTCTCTGTTGTAGGCCCACACAGCTGAGGTGTTTCAGGGATGTTTTCTCATATTGTCTGGTGATTGTGGTGATGTTGTATGTGCCATGAAACTATTCACTGCTGAGACCATTTTCAATTTCCTACGTCTGTTTTGTTGAGAAATTCGCCACTGTCCTCTCATTTTTCGTTGTATATATTTATACATACAATATTTAAGTGGATCTGGATTTATTCTTTCTCTGTATGATCTTGACCTCTGTGCTTGCCATCTTAAAGAAAGAGCCAAGATATGTCAAACTTACTTATCTATTGTTCTGTTATTTACCAACAATATTGTAATAAAATACTTCCTTACTACCTTAACTTAATTTATGAATGTTCTTTTACATTAAAGTTTTAGTATTATAGCCCAAATAATTTGCGGTTTAGCACGAACAATGTAATTTCCACCACAACCTGTCTTTCCCATAGACATATATAAAATGGACCACCATATCCCGTTGCTCTGGACGGAGACCAGTGAAGGATATTAGAAGCACTTTTCCGGTGAGCGCTGAGTGTTACTGAACTAGAAGACGTATATGTGATGTGAGCAACCTTTCTGAAAGTTGTAAGTCTTCTGGTAGCTGTGCCAAAAGAAATCTCACCCAAAATCACCGTGTGCTTTGTTGATATCAATGTTTTATTTTTTTTTTTTCATGTGAATACTAGTTTACTACAGGAGTAACTTTTTGAAGTAATGCAGGAAATTTGCATTATGCTTATTGTGTTTCCACAACAATGTTAGTGAGTAAATCTACTGAAATGGCCCCCACACCATAACAAAGGAGTGGGATGTGTAAGATAAGCAGAGGTTAACTCATGAATGTAAAATATCAATGGGCATCTGTACATCTTACCCAAGTGCAAACCAGTACAGAAGGCATCAAGAAATTATTGTGAAAATGACTTGGGGGCGCGAATGGGATATGGCTCTAACTAGAGCTCTTACTCTTCTTCCATATGTTCCAGACATTCTTTAATACAGTTAAAAGTGTTACACAGCTTGCACTTGTCAAAAGCCAAATTAGCAAGAATATTTCCGAACATAGACCCATTCTGCGATAGATGTAAACAGACGCCAGCTACTTCCTATCATATGTTCTGGTCTTGTCCGAAACTTGTTCCTTTCTGGTCATCCTTTTTTGAAGTCACCTCCTAATGCTTATGCTTATAACATCTCACGTTCTCCCTTGGTTGCTGATTTTGGGTGGTTTTCTGATACAACGGGATCTGTTCCCCCTGTTCATTTACAGAGGGTCATTGCCTTTTCCTCCTTATTAGCTAGACGCTTGATTTTATTTAAATGGAAGGCTGCTACTCCTCCATCACACCACCACTGGATTAGGGACATTATGCAGAATGTTAAGCTGGAAAAAAACCTCAACGGTTCCATCAACAGATTCTACAAAACCTGGGACCCTCTGATAACGTATGTGAACAGTTTACCTGGTCAGGAACTGGAACTCTGAATGTTTATACCTGCCCTTGGTCAGCTCTGTAATAAGGAATGTTAGGTGCACTTCTTTTTTGTTTTTGTCCTTTTTTTTCTTTTGTCCATCTGTTGTCTATCACAAGTCTGTCAGGTTGATTTTGGGTTTGGTCTGTCTTTGTCTTTCTCTTGTTGGGATTGTTTTTCTAGAAATATTTGTAAAATAGAGAATACGATTGTTTTATGTGATAACTGGAAATGTACAAATAAAGTGTTTTTTAAAAAAAAAAGAAGAAATTATTGGGGAGGGTCATGCTTTTTATCCCAATCATTGTGCAGGGTCATAGAAAGTATTACTGCAGAAGGGAGGGTCAAGTCTATTTTTACTAAAGATCCCAAAACTTATCCGGTGGCCCCTTAAATAAATAACGAACAGACCCTTATTATTTCATCCAGGGACAAGAAAAGTAGCCTCGTGAGACCGTTCTGATCTTGCGAGCTCCAGTTTTCCACTCGCAGATCAGTCTGGCATCTTGAGAGAGAGAAAATTTGGAGCCGTTCGCCAAACGACCGGGCCAAGCATTGGTTTTGAGGTGGGTTAGGTGGTGATAGACAGATGGTTTATCCAATCAACTAACCAGTATTTTCAGACAGCGGTAGCCCTAATTCTGTTAGCCGCTTGCTAATGCTTTTTTCTCTTGGATCCTTCTTTTGGAATATGGACCGGGAACCTGAAATGGTGCCTTTTATTCCTAAATTCTCGTTACACAAACGGAAATCTCCTTTACCGACATGTTGCTTGCTTGCTGAGCTAACGAGCTATGCTTTGCCTGCAGCAGCAGGGGCGGGCTTGTGGTTGTATTTTCATACGCTTTGTGGATCTGATTGGTTGATTTGGCCCGTCTATCCCAACATAGGTGATAGACAGATGGTTTATCCAATCAGCTAACCAGTATTTTCGCCCCTTCCCAAAAGTTCTCCAACGGAAAGTTCCCAGATGGATATGCCGAGCAAATGCGAAGCGATCCATCTGGTGGAGTCAGGTTACAAGAAAAGTACCATAGTTAAAGAATCACCCATTTACTATTTATGCATGCAAGCTTTTAGTGGGGTTTAAAGCTGCAGCAACAGTAATTGACTCGTGGTCTCAGGGGTAAGCTGGGTGAGAGTTAGCTGATTGGCACGGGTGGATATAAGCCTGTCTAGCCCAGGTTAATGAAAAGGGGGGCCTATAGTGTAAAGTAAAGTCTGCTGATCTGTGGCGAAAACAAGTGTGCGGTGTACTGCATTCAGTTAAGTGTGCTTGAATGCCCTTTGCAAAGTTCGGTGTGTGTATTTGCAAGTTGAATACCATAATGTGGTTACCTGCATGGGGGGGGGGGGGGTTTGGTTTGCTGTGCTACTTAGGGGGCTGATTAGCTGGAGGACAGACTTGATAAGCTATAGTTTGACCAGTCTTTGTGCTGTCCACGAAGAAACTGTTGTTGCCTTATGAATTATGTATTGTTAAATAAAGAGCCTGTATTTTTCTACATTAGTGTTGGGTGTTCCCCAGCTCTGTCAGCTGCTCCGTTAGTCCAGCGCTGGACTAACGTAACCCACCTACATGCTCCGATGGCACATGAGCCAGGTCGGACCAGCACCACAAGCTCAGACCCCGGGAAGAGTCTTGAGAACTCTGAGAGTTAAGTGGTCACTCATGTTTTCTGTGTAGTCCTGTCTATTTGTGTCTGTAGGCATATTTACTGTTTATATATGCAAGCTTTTAGTGGGTTTTAAAGCTGCAGCAACAGTAATTGACTCGTGGTCTCAGGGGTAAGCTGTTGAGTTAGCTGATTGGTACGGGTGGATACAAGCCTGTCTAGCCCAGGTGTAAATTAAAGTCTGCTGATCTGTGGTGAAAACAAGTGTGCGGTTTACTGCATTCAGTTAAGTGTGCTTGAATGCCCTTTGCAAAGTTTGCCGTTTTATTTGTACTGTATATTACATTTATATGAAGAAATCAATAACTCATTGTGTATTTGCATGTTGAATGACACTTCAGTTGTCTTCTTGATTGTCTATTACCTGGGGACAGTTGATGTATCCGCAGCATCTCGGTTTACTTGTTAACATGTAACTGTTGCAAATAAATCTGGATGGGGTAAACTTCAACAATCTCTGGTGTCTTCTTGGAGTCCTCGTCTGACAATTTCTTCTGCACTGAGGCCGCTGTGGGGCTCACGCAGTCAGCAATTAAAGATCTTTACATCTAATTCAATAGAATAAAGTGATGAAAGTCATAGTATAGTATGTCGAAAAAGGTAATAAAAAAGTCAGAGCATAATGTTTGACAAAAAAAAGTGATAAGTCAGTATAGTAAGTCTAAAAAAGTCAAAGTATAGTATGTATGTTAAAAGATGAAAAAAATGAGGTGGTTGTTTTTGGAGCAAAAGAGGAACGATTAAAGGTCAGCACTCAGCTTCAGATGACAAAGACAAAGCCAGAAATCTTGGTGTAGTCATGGACTCAGACCTGAATTTTAACAGCCACATTAAGACAGTTACAAAGTCAGCCTATTACCACCTTAAAAATATATCAAGGGTTAAAGGACTTATGTCTCAGCAGGATTTGGGAAAAACTTGTCCATGTGTCACAAAGTGGAGCCAGGCAGCTAGAGTTGTCTTATGTTGTGATGTTTTGGCTATATGTGTTTTGTGTTTTGGTTATATAGTGTGGTTTTTTATTTTGTATATAGCGTGGTGTTTTGGTTTGCCTGGCACAGAACTGAAGACTCCTCCCAGCGCACCTGAGGCAGATCTCATCATCAGGAGAGATGCTGGAGGAACACGGAACGCGCTGCAACACACCAGGAGCGCAGGGCGGGACAGTGGAGCTGGAGCCGGAGGACAGCTGTGGATGACGCACCGGCGTTGTGCGAGTGCCCCGAACGGGAAAAGCAGAGTGGACGCGTTGTGTGCTGCTGGCCCTCTTCTCCCCTCCCTCAAACAGAAAGGGTAAAGACTGTAGTCCCTTTCTCTATAGACTGGTTGAAATTGGATTGTCTATTTTTGCCCACTGGAAATGTAAATTTTCTGAGTGAAATGAAAAGAAACATATAAAGATAATTTTGACTAAATCCAACGTCTCTGAGTGTGATTCAAGCCTGGGAATTGTAAAAGACCTTTGTGACACATGCTTTTATCTTCACTAGACTTGACTACTGTAACTGTGTCTTTACAGGTCTCCCTAAAAAATCAATCAGACAGCTGCAGCTGATTCAGAACGCTGCTGCTCGAGTCCTCACTAAGACCAAGAAAGTGGATCACATCAGTCCAGTACTGAAGTCTCACTGGCTTCCAGTGCCTCTGTTCATTTGTTATACTGAAGTTGCATTGATGACACTGTATGACACTCGATAACCGCTCTTTAATGTTTAATTTCTTATACTGCACTGTAACTTTTATTCACATATTTTATCTCTGTTCTTCAATTTCTTATACTGCACTGTCAAATTTATTCTTGTCTTTTAATGTTTTAATTTGTTTTTTAATCTTTTTCTAACTGATCTTTAATGTTTTATGTATAACACTTTGAATTGCCCTGTTGCTGAAATGTGCTCTACAAATAAAGCTGCCTTGCCTTGCCTATGTTGAAAAAAAGTGATAAAAAAAGTCTGTAAAAAAAGTTATAGTATGTTGAAAAAGTGATAAAGTAGTAATAGTATAGTATGTCGAAGAAAGTCATATTATAGTACGTTGAAAAAGTGAGAAAATATTCAATATTGTATGTCGAAGAAAATCATATTATATAATGTAGTAAAAAGTAATAAAGTCGTAGTAGAATATGTAGAAAAAAGTGATTAAGAAGTCATAGTATAGTATGTTGAAAAAGTCATAGAATTGTATATCGAAGAAAGTCATAGTATAATATGTTGAAAAAAGTAATAGCATAGTATGTCGAAAAAAGTAATAAAAAGACATAGTATATGTCAAAAAAATTCATAGTACAGTATGTTGAAAAAAGTGATAGTATAGTACATTGAAGAAAGTCATAGTATAGTATGTTGAAAAAAGTGATAAAGTCATAGTATAGTATGTTGAAGAAAGTCATAGTATAGTATGTCGAATAAAGTGATAAAAAAGTCATAGTATAGTATGTCAAAAAAAGTCATAGTATAGTACATTGAAGAAAGTCATGGAATAGTATGTTGAAAAAAGTGATAAAAAGTGATAGTATGTATGTCGAATAAAGTGATAAAAAAGTCATAGTATAGTATGTCGAAGAAAGTCATAGTATAGTATGTTGAAAAAAGTGATAAAAAAGTGATGGTATGTTGAAAAAGTGATGAAGTCATAGTATGTATGTCGAATAAAGTGATAAAAAAGTCATAGTATAGTATGTCGAAGAAAGTCATAGAATAGTATGTTGAAAAAAGTGATAAAAAAGTGATGGTATGTTGAAAAAGTGATAAAAAAGTCATAGTATGTATGTCGAATAAAGTGATAAAAAAGTCATAGTATAGTATGTCGAAGAAAGTCATAGAATAGTATGTTGAAAAAAGTGATTAAAAAGTCATAGTATAGTATGTCGAAAAAAGTGATAGACTAGTATGTCGAAGAAAGTTATAGTATAGTATGTTGAAAAAAGTGATTAAAAAGTCATAGTATATTATGTCGAAAAAAGTGATAGACTAGTATGTCGAAGAAAGTTATAGTATAGTATGTTGAAAAAAGTGATAATGAAGTCGTAGTATAGTATGTCAAAAAGTGATGAAAAAGTCACAGTATAGTATGTCTAAAAAAGTGAAAGATTATTACGTGGAAAAAAATGATAAAAAAGTGATATGTTGAAAAAAGTGACAAAAGTGATATTATAATGTGTTGAAAAAAGCGTTTAAAAAAAGTGATAGTATATTATGTCAAAAAAGTGATAAAAGTGACAGTATAGCATGTCGAAAAAAGTGATAAAAAATGTATAGTATATTATTTCGAACAAAGTGATAAAAAAGTGATAGTATAGTATGTCGAAAAAAGTGATAGTATAAAGTCATAGTATAGTATTTTGAAAAAAGTGATAAAAATGTGATAGTTTAGTATGTCGAAAAAAGTGATAGTATAGTATGTCAAAGAAAGTCATAGTATAGTACTTTGAAAAAAGTGATAACAAAGTGATAGTATAGTGTGTTGAAAAAAGTGATAAAGAAGTCATAGTATAGCATGTCAAAAAAGTGATAAAAAAGTTATAGTATAGTATGTCAAAAAAAAGGGATAAAAAATCATAGTATAGTATGTGTTAAAAGTGATAAAAAGACACGGTATAGTATGTCAAAAAAGTCATGGTACGGTTTATTGAAAAAAGTGATCAAGAAGTCATAGTATAGTATGTTGAAAATAGTAATTAAGAAGTCATAGTAATGTATGTTGAAAAAAGTATTAAAAAAGTCATATTATGTCAAAAAAGTGATGAAAAAGTCACAGTATAGTATGTCTAAAAAAGTGGTAGTATTTTATGTCGAAAAAAGTGATAATAAAGTCATAGTATAGTATGTCGGAGAAAGTCATAGTATAGTATGTTGAAAAAAGTGATAAAAAAGTGATAATATACTATGTTGAAAAAAGTCATGGTATAGTATATCGAAGAAAGTCATACTATAGTATGTTGAAAAAAGTGATAAAAAACTGATAAAAAAGTGATACAGTATGTCGAATAAAGCGATAAAAAAGTGTAGTATGTCGAAAAAGTAATAAAAAGACAGTATAGTATGTCAAAGAAAGTCATAGTATAGTATGTCAAAAAAATTGATGACAAAAGTAATAGTGTAGTGTGTTGAAAAAAGTGATAAAGAAGTCATAGTATAGTATGTCGAAATAAGTGTTTAAAAAAGTGATAGTATATTATGTCCAAAAAGTGTTAAAAAAGTGATAGTATAGTATGTCGAAGAAAGTCATAGTATAGTATGTCGAAAAGAGTGAGGACAAAAGTGATATTATAGTGTGTTGAAAAAAGTGATAAAGAAGTAATAGTATAGTATGTTGAAATAAGTGTTTAAAAAAGTGATAGTATATTATGTCAAAAAAGTGATAAAAATAATGGTATATTATGTCGAAAAAAGTGATAGTATAGTGTGTTGAAAAAAGTGATAAAGAAGTCATAGTATAGCATGTCAAAAAAGTGATAAAAAAGTTATAGTATAGTATGTCAAAAAAAAGGGATAAAAAATCATAGTATAGTATGTGTTAAAAGTGATAAAAAGACACGGTATAGTATGTCAAAAAAGTCATGGTACGGTTTATTGAAAAAAGTGATCAAGAAGTCATAGTATAGTATGTTGAAAATAGTAATTAAGAAGTCATAGTAATGTATGTTGAAAAAAAGTATTAAAAAAAGTCATATTATGTCAAAAAAAGTGATGAAAAAAGTCACAGTATAGTATGTCTAAAAAAAGTGGTAGTATTTTTATGTCGAAAAAAAAGTGATAATAAAGTCATAGTATAGTATGTCGGAGAAAGTCATAGTATAGTATGTTGAAAAAAGTGATAAAAAAGTGATAATATACTATGTTGAAAAAAGTCATGGTATAGTATATCGAAGAAAGTCATACTATAGTATGTTGAAAAAAGTGATAAAAAACTGATAAAAAAGTGATACAGTATGTCGAATAAAGCGATAAAAAAGTGTAGTATGTCGAAAAAGTAATAAAAAGACAGTATAGTCCATCCATCCATCCATCTTCGTCCGCTTATCCGGTGTCGGGTCGCGGGGGGAGCAGCTCCAGCAGGGGGCCCCAAACTTCCCTTTCCCGAGCAACATTAACCAGCTCCGACTGGGGGATCCCGAGGCGTTCCCAGGCCAGGTTAGAGATATAATCCCTCCACCTAGTCCTGGGTCTTCCCCGAGGCCTCCGCCCAGCTGGACGTGCCTGGAACACCTCCCTAGGGAGGCGCCCAGGGGGGCATCCTTACCAGATGCCCGAACCACCTCAACTGGCTCCTTTCGACGCAAAGGAGCAGCGGCTCTACTCCGAGCTCCTCACGGATGACTGAGCTTCTCACCCTATCTCTAAGGGAGACGCCAGCCACCCTCCTGAGGAAACCCATTTCGGCCGCTTGTACCCTGGATCTCGTTCTTTCGGTCATGACCCAGCCTTCATGACCATAGGTGAGAGTAGGAACAAAAACTGACCGGTAGATCGAGAGCTTTGCCTTCTGGCTCAGCTCTCTTTTCGTCACAACGGTGCGATAGATGGAATGTAATACCGCACCCGCTGCGCCGATTCTCCGACCAATCTCCCGCTCCATTGTCCCCTCACTCGCGAACAAAACCCCAAGGTACTTGAACTCCTTCACTTGGGGTAAGGACTCATTCCCTACCTGGAGAAGGCATTCCATCGGTTTCCTGCTGAGAACCATGGCCTCCGATTTAGAGGTGCTGATCCTCATCCCAACCGCTTCACACTCGGCTGCGAACCGATCCAGTGAGTGCTGAAGGTCACAGGCCGATGATGCCATCAGGACCACATCATCTGCAAAGAGCAGCGATGAGATCCCCAGCCCACCGAACTGCAACCCCTCCCCATCCCGACTACGCCTCGATATCCTGTCCATAAATATTACAAACAGGATTGGTGACAAAGCGCAGCCCTGGCGGAGGCCAACCCTCACCCGAAATACGTCCGACTTACTGCCGAGAACCCGGACACAACTCTCACTTTGGTCGTACAGAGATTGGATGGCCCTGAGTAGAGACCCCCCTCACCCCCATACTCCCGCAGCACCTCCCACAGTATCTCCCGGGGGGACCCGGTCATACGCCTTCTCCAAATCCACAAAACACATGTAGACCGGTTGGGCATACTCCCAGGCCCCCCTCCAGGATCCTTGCGAGAGTGAAGAGCTGGTCCGTTGTTCCACGACCAGGACGGAATCCGCATTGTTCCTCTTCAATCTGAGGTTCGACTATCGGCCGAACCCTCCTTTCCAGCACCTTGGAGTAGACTTTACCAGGGAGGCTGAGAAGTGTGATACCCCTGTAATTGGCACACACCCTCTGATCCCCCTTTTTGAAAAGGGGAACCACCACCCCAGTCTGCCACTCCTTTGGCACTGTTCCAGACTTCCACGCAATGTTGAAGAGACGTGTCAACCAGGACAGCCCCTCCACACCCAGAGCCTTGAGCATTTCCGGACGGATCTCATCAATCCCAGGGGCTTTGCCACTGTGTAGTTGTTTGACTACATCAGTGACCTCCGCCTGGGAAATCGACGACAATCCCCCGTCATCCTCCAGCTCTGCCTCTAACATAGAGGGCGTATTAGTCGGATTCAGGAGTTCCTCAAAGTGCTCCTTCCACCGCCCTATTACCTCCTCAGTTGAGGTCAACAGTGTCCCATCCTTACTGTACACAGCTTGGATGGTTCCCCGCTTCCCCCTCCTGAGGTGGCGAACAGTTTTCCAGAAGCACTTTGGTGCCGACCGAAAGTCCTTCTCCATGTCTTCTCCGAACTTCTCCCACACCCGCTGCTTTGCCTCTTTCACGGCAGAGGCTGCAGCCCTTCGGGCCCCTTCGGTACCCTGCAACTGCCTCCGGAGTCCTCTGGGATAACATATCCCGGAAAGACTCCTTCTTCAGTTGGACGGCTTCCCTGACCACCGGTGTCCACCACGGTGTTCGTGGGTTACCGCCCCTTGAGGCACCTAAGACCCTAAGACCACAGCTCCCCGCCGCAGCTTCAGCAATGGAAACTTTGAACATTGTCCACTCGGGTTCAATGCCCCCCAGCCTCCACAGGGATGCACGAAAAGCTCCGCTGGAGGTGCGAGTTGAAAGTCCGTTGGACAGGGGCCTCCTCCAGACGTTCCCAATTTACCCGCACTACACGTTTGGGCTTACCAGGTCTGTCCAGAGTCTTCCCCCACCCCCCTGACCCAACTCACCACCAGATGGTGATCGGTTGACAGCTCTGCCCCTCTCTTCACCCAGTGTCCAAAACATACGGCCTCAGATCAGATGAAACGATTATAAAATCGATCATTGACCTTCGGCCTAGGGTGCTCTGGTACCAGGTACACTTATGAGCATCCCTATGTTCGAACATGGTGTTTGTTATAGCCAATCCATGACTAGCACAGAAGTCCAACAACAAACAACCACTCTGGTTTAGATCAGGGAGGCCGTTCCTCCCAATCACGCCTCTCCATGTGTCTCCATCATTGCCCACGTGCGCGTTGAAGTCCCCCCAGCAGAACAATGGAGTCCCCCACTGGCGCCCCATGCAGGACTCCACTCAAGGTCTCCAAGAAGGCCGAATACTCCGAACTCCTGTTTGGTGCATATGCACAAACAACAGTCAGAGTTTTCCCCCCCACCACCCGCAGGCGTAGGGAGGCGACCCTCTCGTCCACCGGGGGTAAACTCCAACGTAGCGGCGCTTAGCCGGGGGGCTTGTTAGTATCCCCACACCCGCCCGGCGCCGCACACCCTGAGCAACTCCGGAGAAGAAAAGAGTCCAACCCCTATCCAGGAGTACGGTTCCAGAACCGAGACTATGCGTAGAGGTAAGCCCCACCAGATCTAACCGGTAGCGCTCCACCTCCCGCACCAGTTCCGGCTCCTTCCCCCACAGAGAGGTGACGTTCCACGTCCCCAAAGCCAGCGTCTGCTGCCCGGGTCTGGTCCGTCGAGGCCCCTGACCTTCACTGCCACCCATGTGGCAGCGCACCCGACCCCAGCGGTTCCTCCCACAGGTGGTGGGCCCATGGGATGGAGACAGAGGTGCCACGTAGCTTGTTCGGGCTGTGCCCGGCCGGGCTCCGTGGCAAACCCGGCCACCAGGCGCTCGCCGAAGAGCCCTCCCGTCTGGGCCTGGCTCCAGACGGGGGGCCCCGGGCTTCCTCCGGGCAGGGTCACTCTATCCCTTCCTCGTTCTGTCATGGGGTTTTTGAACCATTCTTTGTCTGGCCCCTCACCTGAGACCACTTTGCCTTGGGAGACCCTACCAGGAGCACAAAGCTCCAGACAACACAGCCCTCAGGTTCACAGAGACACCCAAACCTCTCCACCACGATAAGGTGATGGTTCACGGAGAAGAGACAGTATAGTATGTCAAAGAAAGTCATAGTATAGTATGTCAAAAAATTGATGACAAAAGTAATAGTGTAGTGTGTTGAAAAAAGTGATAAAAATGTCATAGTATAGTATGTCGAAATAAGTGTTTAAAAAAGTGATAGTATATTATGTCCAAAAAGTGTTAAAAAAGTGATAGTATAGTATCTCGAAGAAAGTCATAGTATAGTATGTCGAAAAGAGTGAGGACAAAAGTGATATTATAGTGTGTTGAAAAAAGTGATAAAGAAGTAATAGTATAGTATGTTGAAATAAGTGTTTAAAAAAGTGATAGTATATTATGTCAAAAAAGTGATAAAAATAATGGTATATTATGTCGAAAAAAGTAATAGTATAGTATGTCGAAAAAAGTCATAGTATAGTATGTTGAAAAAAGTGATAGTATAGTACATTGAAGAAAGTCATAGAATAGTATGTTGAAAAAAGTGATAAAAAAGTCATAGTATAGTATGTCGAAAAAAGTGATTAAAAAGTCATAGTATAGTATGTCGAAAAAAGTGATAGACTAGTATGTCGAAGAAAGTTATAGTATAGTATGTTGAAAAAAGTGATAAAAAAGTGATAAAAAAGTCATAGTATAGTATGTCGATGAAAGTGATAAAAAGTCATAGTGTAGTATGTCGATGAAAGTGATAAAAAGTCATAGTGTAGTATGTCGAAAAAAAAGTAATAAAAAGACATAGTATAGTATATCAAAAAAGTCATATTATAGTACGTTGAAAAAAGTGATAAAATATTCAATATTGTATGTCGAAGAAAGTCATATTATATAATGTAGTACAAAGTAATAAAAAAGTCATAGTATAATATGTTGAAAAAAGTGATAATGAAGTCATAGTATAGTATGTCAAAAAGTGATGAAAAAGTCACAGTATAGATGCTTGTATTTTTGCATCGTTTTCCAGTTATACAAAATGATATATTTTCCTTCTTTAAAATCTGCCAAACACAACAACCTGCCTGATTCTTGGAGAATGTATTGCTAGAGAATATAATGTTAAGGCAGCTCTATGAACGTTTATTGAGGACAGCATAATTAGACAAGATTAGACAAAAATCACGGTTTATAGTGTTATACTGAACAGTGTAGGACTTGAATCCATTTGTTATATATGTATATTTTTTTTTTCTCTTCCATTTTAAGGACAATTCAGCCTGACAGTGAGAGCATCAGATGAATCAATACGATACGATACAACTTTATTGTCAGTTTACACTGAAATTCATTTTGTGTTCCTGAGCAGCTCCGCTCAAAAATAAGAAATAAAAATAAAAATACACACAGAGTTAGACAACAATTACACATACTACAAGATGAAGACATATCAACAGCCATGACAAAGAAACATGATATCCTGGGATCCAGATCTTAATTGGCAGCACACTGATTTTGGATTAGCAACAGGATAGAGAGATGTATAAAAGAGTTCTTAAGCCTGTTGTATGTACAAAGGGACTCTAAATCGCCTGTTAGAAGGCAGAAGTTGGTATTCATAATTTAAACATGCATAGAGCCAGAAGAGATGTCGCGAATCAGAGAGACCATCTTCTACACCTCTTCTATCTGAAAGAATAAAAATAATAAAAACATGGCAGTTTGAAGTGGGCTAGATGTTTGGCAGAGAGGCATGTAGACCTGATCCAGGTGATGTTTTATAATATAGTATTGACAAGTCTGAACCAGAACTATTTTCCAAAGAAAGACAGTCTTGTTTAGTGTCAGATGGGTTGTTTTTGAAACAAACTTCAACAGATGAATTTGCATACAACACCTGCAAAAACAGAGGGACACCCTTCATGAATTAACAACTATATAAGGCTATATAGGCTTTTCAACGGTTTGACTCTAAAACAGCATAGTTTCTTGTTAAATTGTTAGTTTGATTCATTTCAACAATGTAAGTGGCCCTGTTTACCATAACTACCTGTGATTCCAGTAACAAAAAATGCAAGAAACTTGTTTCAAATCGCCGTTAGAAGTGCTAAAAGTAATATGCTACTGTAGCGCCTCTAATCTGAATTAGAACAATAGCTATATATCTATTACCTAGGCAGGGGCGGTTCTACATTGAATTACACCCAGGGCGAGACCCTCTTCGAGCAATTACAATAGGAAACACACTTTTTAAGGTGCACAATCTCCACCTCCAACATTGCCAAAAGACAATGAACACAATTCTGCACAAAATATGACAGTATAGGTTATCAGAACTTAAAATAAATATACACTATATACATACATGTGCCAACAATATATACAATCATAAAAAAATTAACAAGAGCAGAGAGCAACAATAATATAAAATATTAAGAATAATATACAAATAAAATATAGACATGTTCTAAATAGCACAAATAACTTCATCACACAAACGTGAAGACACACTAAAGAGAATCTAATTATTATACTATAGCACTAAGAACAGAAAACCCAAACTAAAACTAAAACCTGACCTTTCTGGCCTTCCTTAATGCAAAATCATCAATGATGTCATCGTATGAAAACTGCTCCCCTATTGAGTGATTGATATTGATGACAGCAAGGCCAGTGATTGGGACATGGTTGACCTCAGGTATGACTTGATCAACTTTAGTTTGGAAAAGCTCCTCTCTGCTGGAGCCACAGTGATTGACAGGGACAGACTGGGACCAAAAATCAGCCCTGGCATTTTGGCCCAGACAGGCCCACCACATAAGATAACAAATACCACCCGTCCTTGCTCTCCCCTGAATATGTATAGCAACTCCTACTCCTTAAAACTACTAAGCCATGTAATGAGTAAGCAAGGATCAGTGAGAGTTGAGATATTAAATAATTCAAAAAAGTGCCATTTATTAATACAATAAAACGGTATACTCCTCATGAATCATAAAACAAGCTATATATATATATATATATATATATATATATATATATATATATATATAGTACAGGCCAAAAGTTTGGACACACTTTCTCATTCAATGCGTTTCCTTTTTTATTTTCATGACTATTTACATTGTAGATTCTCACTGAAGGCATCAAAACTATGAATGAACACATATGGAATTATGTACTTAACAAAAAAGTGTGAAATAACTGAAAACATGTCTTATATTTTAGATTCCTCAAAGTAGCCACCCTTTGCTTTTTTATTAATAAGGGACAAAATTCCACTAATTAACCCTGACAAAGCACACCTGTGAAGGTAAAACCATTTCAGGTGACTACCTCATGAAGCTCATTGAGAGAACACCAAGGGTTTGCAGAGTTACCAAAAAAAACAAAGGGTGGCTACTTTGAAGAATCTAAAATATAAGACATGTTTTCAGTTATTTCACACTTTTTTGTTAAGTACATAATTCCATATGTGTTCATTCATAGTTTTGATGCCTTCAGTGAGAATCTACAATGTAAATAGTCATGAAAATAAAGAAACACAGTGAATGAGAAGGTGTGTACAAACTTTTGGCCTGTACTGTATATATATATATATATATATATATATATATATATATATGTATGTAGGAGTGGGAGATATTGACAAAAAATGAATATCTCGATATTTTTTTTTCAATATCTCGATATCGATATTCAGACAATATTTTTGAAATCCTTCTAGAAGTTAAAAGAAGCCCTGTTCGGAGGCTATTTCAGTGGTTCTCTTGGGAAAATGTACAAGCAAGATGAAATCATAACACTAAACATAGGGCTCTGTTCTGTAACATATTGCACACAACCATGTCCTTATTGGAAGCAGTCCTGGAGCTGGGACAGGGCCGGGTCAGACTAGGTTCTGATAGTCCTTCTGACCGGGATTTATGCTGGGATCAGGAGTTGGATGATACCTGACTGGCCCAGGTGAGGGAGAGGTGCAGTTCTGTGTGCTTTTTTGATGTTAGAGTATACATGGTCTAGTGTGTTCTTCCCTCTAGTAACACAATCTACATGCTGAGAGAAAGCTGGAGGGGAACAGACTTTAAGGACGCCTTGTAAAAGTCCACTGTATCCCGTATCCAGGTGATCGCGCTGCAGTTTGTTCACTATGGTTAGCAGTGAACCAAACTTTTGCTAACGTTAGCATCGGGGGCTATGTAGACGGCAGTGTGCTGTTTTCGTAGTAAATAAAATGTACAGTATATTACCGACAGGGCTCCAGGTCAGGTGAGCCGTGCTGGGCAACGATCCTGCAGTTGGTACTCCATTCATTGTGCACAAAAATGCAGTCCTCCGCCTCTGGTCGGGCCGGAGTTATGTTCTCATTCTGCCGGTAGCTAGCTCGGCGTGGTAGCGCCGACAACAAGCTGGAGGGCTCGGTCAGGCTATTTCCTCCGGGATGTTATGAGCCGCCTGGAAGGCTCTCGTAACGGCTGTGTTGTATTGTGGTCCTGTATTGATTAGTTCAGAGTGGCTGTACGTACTTGTATAAATATACACCGACAGGAGAGCCGCTGGACAATCGCGCGCCGCCATCTTTGTTGACATGAGTGAACGTCATAACGCGAAAGGTAAGAACTAGTAGCAGCTTACTCTTGTGCGGGACGATCGTGATTTTGTACAAAAAAATACAGTCAAACAAACCCCTACAGTATTAAAATCGCTACATATAATTGTTTAGAAGTGTGTTTGTTTTCTCTGTAACTTCTTTCAGCTCTTTTCATGTTTGGGGGGGTCGGATTGTACAAATTATGAAATATTCGATATCCCAATTTTGCATATCGTCCAGACAACAATTTGGATATTATCTTCTTAACGATACATCGCCCACCTCTATATGTATGTATATTTTTATTTATCATTTCAAGAGGCCCTGTGCTTTAATTTGAAGAAGTCTATCATGAGTTTTTGTGTGCCAATGCAGATAGAAAAGCTACAATTCTCGTTAAGAACGTTTGCATGATGTGCAACGTTTATCTAGGCTACAGTAAAGCATGCCTATGTCTTTTATTGTTCTAGTGTTATCATCAACAGTTTGTCCACCACTCATTTTTGGCTCAGTTTTATCAAGGGCCAAAGTGTTTTAAGGGGAGTTGTTCTTACCGCAGGTTCTACTCTCACTCCCTCATCTGTCTCTCTCCTCCTGAGTCTCTCACTGCTACTGCCGCCGACACCACCAACACCACTATCCAGCCCGGTCTCGTGGAAGTTCGTGTAAATGTGACGTTATTTGAATCTATTGATACGTGTTCACGGAGACGTTTTTGTCGGTTTTTACGTGGTGGACAACACGAAAATGTGAACTAATGTATTTCAATGGGAAGCATATTTCGTGGCCACAGAACGAAATTGTAGGGAGTAATATAAAAAGCCGAAAATCCGCGAAGGGAGGTTGGTCGGGGTGGTGGATGGGTCAAACAACACAGGACTTTCACCCGGGCGAGCGGGGATCGCGTCCCGTTTGCGGCGCTTTGTTTCCCGGGGATGGCGTCCCTGCGTGTGGCGTTTTGTCCCGCGTGTTACTGTGGCGCGTCTCCCGGCGTTTAAGGCGCCCTTTCCCCGGCGTTTAAGGCGCCCTTTCCCCGGCGTTTAAGGCGCCCTTTCTCCGGCGTTTAAGGCGCCCTTTCCCCGGCGGGAAAAGCGCCCTTTCCCCGGCGGGAAAAGCGCCCTTTCCCCGGCGTTTAAGGCGCCCTTTCCCCGGCGTTTAAGGCGCCCTTTCTCCGGCGTTTAAGGCGCCATTTCTCCGGCATTTAAGGCGCCCTTTCTCCGGCGTTTAAGGCGCCCTTTCTCCGGCGTTTAAGGCGCCCTTTCCCTGGCGTTTAAAGCGCCCTTTCCCCGGCGTATAAGGCGCCCTTTCCCCGGCGTTTAAAGAATCAGAATCAGAAAAGCTTTATTGCCAAGTACATTTTTTACACATACAAGGAATTTGTTTTGGTGTCGTAGGTGCATGTCACACATTATCTAAAATAAGTTAAACAAACAGGTTAACAGAACAGACAATATAAGTATAAATATATAAATATATGTGTATATGTACACACACAGGATGTAACATAATAAAATAAGAGTAACAGTTAAGATAAAAAAGAGCAGATTAAGTACAGTGGCATGTAGAGCCAGAGGTGGGTGTGGAGAGAGTCAGGGTGGATTCCGGGCCTTGTTAATAAGGCTAGTGGCGGAGGGGAAAAAGCTGTCCTTGTGACGTGAGGTCTTGGTCCTGATGGACCTCAGCCTCCTGCCAGAGGGGAGTAGCTCAAAGAGTTTGTGTCCGGGGTGGGAGGGGTCAGCCACAATCTTTCCAGCACGCTTCAGAGTCCTGGTGGCGTAAAGGTCCTGGAGCGGTGGGAGATTGCAGCCAATCACCTTCTCAGCTGACCGAATGACACGCTGCAGTCTGCCCTTGTCCTTGGCAGTGGCAGCAGCGTACCAGATGGTGATGGAGGATGTGAGGATGGACTCAATGATGGCTGTGTAGAAGTGCACCATCATTGTCTTTGGCAGGCTGAATTTCTTCAGCTGCCGCAGGAAGTACATCCTCTGTTGTTTTTTTTTTGACGAGGGAGCTGATGTTCAGCTCCCACTTGAGGTCTTGGGAGATGGTAGTTCCCAGGAAGCGGAAAGACTCCACAATGTTAATTGTGGAGTCACTGAGTGTGATAGGGGCAGGTGGGGCAGAATTCTTCCTGAAGTCCACAACCATCTCCACTGTCTTTAGAGCGTTGAGCTCTAGGTTGTTTTGCTTGCACCAGGTCACCAGGTGGTCAGCCTCCGACCTGTAGGCGGACTCGTCTCCATCAGAGATGAGTCCGATGAGGGAGGTGTCGTCCGCGAACTTTAGAAGCTTGACAGACTGGTGACTGGAAGTGCAGCTGTTGGTGTACAGGGAGAAGAGTAGAGGAGAAAGAACACAGCCCTGAGGGGATCCGGTGCTGATGGTCTGTGAGTCGGAGATGTCTTTCCCCAGCTTCACATGCTGCTTCCTGTCAGACAGGAAGTCAGTGATCCACCTGCAGGTGGAGTCAGGCACACCAAGCTGGGAGAGCTTCTCCTGGAGCAGAGCTGGGATGATGGTGTTGAAGGCAGAGCTGAAGTCCACAAACAGGATCCTGGCGTAGGTTCCTGCAGAGTCCAGGTGCCGGAGGATGTAGTGGAGGGCCAGGTTGACTGCATCATCTACAGACCTATTGGCTCTGTAGGCAAACTGCAGGGGGGTCCAGGAGGGTGTCGGTGATGGCTTTTAGGTGTGAAAGCACAAGGCGCTCAAAGGACTTCATAACCACAGAGGTCAGGGCGACGGGTCTGAAGTCATTAAGTCCTGTGGTCCTTGGCTTCTTGGGAACGGGGATGATTGTTGAGGTCTTGAAGCAGGCTGGCACGTGACATGTCTCCAGCGAGGTGTTGAAAATGTCTGTGAACACCGGAGACAGCTGGTCAGCGCAGTGCTTCAAGCTGGATGGGGAGACAGCATCCGGTCCAGCAGCTTTCCTGGGGTTCTGTCTCCTGAACAGTCTGTTGACGTCTTTCTCATTGATGGAGAGAGTCGTCGCTGAGGTGGGTGGGGAGGTGGAGGGGGGGGGGACCTTTAGGGTGGGGGGAGGTGGAGGTGATGCACTGTAGCTGTAGCTGTTGGGAGGTGTCGCTGGGGGATGGAATCAGGGAAGACCCTTTGTTGGGAGGTGTTGAGGGGGGATGGTTACAGGACCGACCCTTTGTCCTTCAAAGCGACAGTAGAACTCATTAAGTTTGTTGGCTAGGCGCCGGTCGTTGGTGGAGTGGGAGACTTTAGGCTTGAAGCTGGTGATCTGTTTAAGCCCTCTCCAGACAGAAGCAGAGTTGTTTGCTGAGAACTGGTTTCGGAGTTTCTCAGAGTACCGTTTTTTTTTAGCCTCTTTTACCGCCTTGCTAAACTTGTACTTTGCTACTTTAAGTCTGTTTTTTGTCTCCACTCCTGAACGCCTCTGCCTTGTCCAACCTTAGCCTTCTGAGTTTGGCTGTGAACCAGGGTTTGTCATTGTTGAAACTCACCCTGGTGCATGATGGAACACAGCAGTCCTCACAGAAGCTGATGTATGACGTCACAGCCTCTGTGTACTCATCCAGACTGTTGGTAGCAGTCCTGAACACATCCCAGTCAGTAGAGTCCAAGCACGTCTGTAGATCCTCCACAGCTACACTGGTCCACTTCCTTGATGTCCTCACAACAGGTTTGCAGAGCTTTAGTTTCTGCCTGTAGGTGGGGGATCAGGTGGACCATGACACGGTCAGAGTGTCCAAGTGCAGCACGGGGGCCGGCGTGAAACGCATCCCTGACTGTGGTGTACCAGTGACCCAGAATGTTCTCCTCTCTAGTCAGGGCATTTAATATGCTGTCTGTATTTAGGTAGTACATGAGTGAGGTTTCCTTTGTTAAAGTCACCAAGGACAATAACTAGGGAGTCCGGGTTGGTCCGCTCCACACATAGTATCTGGTCGGCAAGCACTGCGCTGTGCGACCTGCACGTTGGCCTGCGGCGGGATGTAAACACCGACCAGAATGAATGAATGGAACTCACGGGGTGAATAAAAAGGCTTACAGTTTATGATGTAAGATTCCAGTTCAGGAGAACAATACTGTTGGATCACTGTCACGTCGTTGCACCACCCGCTATTGATGTAGAAACAGATTCCTCCACCTTTAGTTTTGCCGGAGAGGTCCGTGTCTCTGTCCGCTCTGTAGAGTTGGAAGCCTGCCAGCTGCAGCGCAGAGTCCGGTATTAATCCACAGAGCCACGTCTCCGTGAAGCACAAAACAGCAGATGAAGAAAAGTCCCTGTTTCCAACCAACAGCAGTTGTAATTCCTCCAGTTTGTTGGGCAGTGAGCGCACGTTAGAGAGAAATGTGCCCGGTAACGGTGTGCGTAATCCTCGCTGGCGGAGACACACCAGCGCACCAGCCCGTTTCCCTCTCCTCCGGGCGTTTCACTGCGTGAGCAAAGGTGAGCGCACCTTGACTAGAATGTCCACAATTTCCAGTGAAGGGAGAAGAAAAGTAGGAAATAAATCTTCTGGCGTTGTTCCCCTGATGTTAAAGAGCTCTTCTCTGGAGAAAGCGATCCGGGTATCATCGCAAAAAACAAAGTTAAAACACAAAACAAAACAAAACAACACGCACAAACACACCGAGTCGACCGTCTGCGGCGCCATCTTGGTATAGTAAAGCGCCCTTTCCCCGGCGTTTAAGGCGCCCTTTCCCTGGCGTTTAAAGCGCCCTTTCCCCGGCGTTTAAGGCACCCTTTCCCCGGCGTTTAAAGCGCCCTTTCCCCGGCGTTTAAGGCGCCCTTTCCCCGGCGTTTAAGGCGCCCTTTCTCCGCCGTTTAAGGCGCCCTTTCCCCGGCGTTTAAGGCGCCCTTTCCCCGGCGGGAAAAGCGCCCTTTCCCCGGCGGGAAAAGCGCCCTTTCCCCGGCGTTTAAGGTGCCCTTTCCCTGGCGTTTAAAGCGCCCTTTCCCCGGCGTTTAAGGCGCCCTTTCCCCGGCGTTTAAGGCGCCCTTTCTCCGGCGTTTAAGGCGCCCTTTCCCCGGCGGGAAAAGCGCCCTTTCCCCGGCGTTTAAGGCGCCCTTTCCCTGGCGTTTAAGGCGCCCTTTCCCCGGCGTTTAAGGCGCCCTTTCCCTGGCGTTTAAAGCGCCCTTTCCCCGGCGTTTAAGGCGCCCTTTCCCCGGCGTTTAAAGCGCCCTTTCCCCGGCGTTTAAGGCGCCCTTTCCCCGGCGGGAAAAGTGCCCTTTCCCCGGCGTTTAAGGCGCCCTTTCCCCGGCGTTTAAGGCGCCCTTTCTCCAGCGTTTAAGGCGCCCTTTCTCCGGCGTTTAAGGCGCCCTTTCCTTGGCGCTTAAAGCGCCCTTTCCCCGGCGTTTAAGGCGCCCTTTCCGCTTGCATTCTTTTCCACAAGCTCTTGAAGGAGAGAGCGTTGTTGCTCATTTTTCACCGCTGCTCCACTAAGGTCCACACCCCAGCCTGCCACCACTTGATCACAGCTCAGGCATGTCTTGTTGTCCTCTTCACTATCACCTCCCTCCTTCTGTTTGTCAGGGAACTCCACAACACTGTCCACGAGGAAAGCATTGGCCAGGTGTGTATGTGGCTTGATGGTAAAAGTACGCTGGGACAGGTTCATCACTCTGACAGGGGCCGAACCTCTCTTAACATCAACAAGAACTTTGGCAACCAAGAGGTTTTGAGGGAGTTGTAGGGAGGGGTGACCTTCAATCAAGGCTGTGTAAGTCTTTCTCTGTGGGCCGACGGTAATGTTACACAGTAAGTCCATTTCCTTTCCTGCGGGGATGCGAATTTTACGGCCAGTATACACAGCAGGGCCCACCATGTCCTCTGTTTTACTTTGTTCAGTGGTTTCCACCTCCTGTAAAGCTGCATACCATTCTGGATGGCTCCCTTTGATCCGATGGAGAAACTGCTGGCCAAAGGACGCTTGGAGGTAGGCTCTGGAGGCACGAATGACATTGGTCCCTACAAGCAGAGGGACAGAGGAGCGATATTCAGAATCAGGAACAACAAAAGCTGGTACATCCTTGAACTCTTTTCCCAGCGCTTTCAGTTGGATGCGAAGGACACCATAGTGGGGTACCCTCTGACCTCCAGCGCCCTCTATGGGTATTTTGGAGGGCTGTAGCTTTTGCTGTTTAAGGGTGGGGTGGCTCCGCCAGTATCTATGGGTAATACTGGTTACTTGAGAGCCAGAGTCAATGAGCGCCCTGCACTTCATTCCGTTGACTTCCACCCCCCCCCTCGTTCCTGGGACCCACTAAGGGAGGGTCCTTTTCATTGCTGACCTTTTCATCCTCCACTGGGGGACCTTGCTGCATGCCCATGGTTGCCCCGGTTACCATGGGCTCTAGGCGTTTAAATGTTGGGAAGACTGAGGCGTGCTTCCCTCCACAGGGGTCACCGGCTGGGTCTGCAGGTTGGGATTTGGAAACGCTGCTCTGCAGACCCAGGCTATATGTCCTTGCTTCCCACACCTGTAGCATGTGACATTAGCAGCCTGAATGACATTTCCTGCAGATGGCTGAGTTCTTAGTGGGGGGGCAGGGGGTGGAGCAGAGATCCTTGATTCTAGGCGACACAGCTTGGCCATGTGTTCCTCTTGGTTAAGGGCTAGCCTCTTGACCATTTCAGTCAACTCTGTTAGCTCTGATGTATGTTTTGTCCTATCTGCCTTCACAATTGCATTAGGCTCCGGCGTAACATGTACCTGCGCATAGGTCTTCTTCGACTTATGTTGCGACTGGAACTTTTTAGTTTCCCTGGAGAGGTTTCGTAGCTCACCCTGCAGCTCTCTGAAGCTTAAAAGCCTGGGCTTCATCGGTGCAATTCTTGCATACACCTCCTCGTCATTGAGTCCTCTTAGGAACTGCCTGGTGAGTTTACTGTCGCGATCAGGAAAAGGCATGTACCCCCTTTGACTCTCTTCCACAGCTCGCAATGTTGCCTCCAGTCTTATAGCATAAGAGCAAGCAGGCTCTCCTGGCCTTTGGCTGCACTCATAGAAATCAGCCAGTGGATCTAGGGTGCCTCGTGTTTCACTGTATTCTGCCCTTAGTTCCTCGAATGCATTCTCTGGGGTCTGTTCATGGGGGGGCAAGTTCAGCACCAGTTTTCTGGCTTCACCGCTTAGGTGTCTCACAACCGTGGAAAAGCGGAGGGGGGTGGGCAGCTCTATAGCCTCCAGGAGATATTGCATGTCACGTATCCAGTCATCGACAAGCATCTTGCTATCCGCGTTACCAGTAAACACCTGCACATTGTTGACTTGATGTGTCTGCATGAAGCCAGCATAAGTCGTCTGTGGGAATCCTGGGTTAGCTGTGGCAATAACCGGAGTCTTTAGGGGTGGGTCAAGTGGGTACAAGTGCGTGGGCTGAATGGAGGATTGAGGTGGAAGCATGGTAGGCAAGTGGTCATCAGGATACATGATGGTTTGGTGGTGTGGTGTAGGTAAATTCCCTGGGTTGGAGGCTTGCAGAGGTACTGTGTGGCTAAAAGCTGTATTTGCCACATTCAGGGGCCTAGACATGTTTGTGTTGGGGCCCAATGTTCTGGTGGCCGGTTGGTGCATGGGGGTTGCTTCTCTAGGCTCTTGGGGGTAGCGAACAGGGGCTGGTGCTGTAAACTTCTGGGGTAACGGTCCAACAGAAGGGGGGTTAGTCATAGTGTTCATTGATTGTGGTGTTTGAAACCTTAGCATGGGGACCTGGGTCGGGGGGGGTAGACAGTGAATAGCCAGTGTAACCTTGGGGACTAGGCTTCATGTCCTGTGTTGACAGATAGGGGGCAGCTTGATGGTTCATGGAGGGCTGCAGCCCAGTTTGCCTTTCCGGTAAGGTGGGTTGGTGGAAGCTACAAGGGGGCAGTGTGGTTGGGGGCCAGTGGATACTAGCTTGGGGTGAGGCAGCAGCACCCATCATAGTCTGCACTGCTGTCCGGGGCGCAGGAGCATCAATTAGGGAAGTGATAGCTGGCAAGCTGTAATCTGTCTGGTGTCTTGCACCTGCGACGACATTAAAACTGGGAGGCTGCAAGGCTTTTGGCTTGGCGTGATTAATGTAAGGTGAAAGTACTGGGGGCGGTGGGGTGGACTGGGAGCCTAGTTCAGGTCCTGGGTAATGCCTATAGGCATGGTGATCATCGTGGTGGTGCAGTTGTGGGTCAGCAAACTGGGTGGCATGGTTTGTATGTTTGGGTCTCACTATTTGCTGTGGAATCACTGTGCCCGTGTCTGACACCGCCACCTCACTCAGATAATGGACTTGGGTTCTATTTGAGTCCAGTTGTTGGCTTGTTGCAGGCCCAGGGGAGGGTTGAATGCTCAAGGCAGCTGCAGGGGGTCCTTCCAGCCCTTGTTGAGAGTCTGTGTGGTCACTAAACATTTTTCTGGTTATAGGTGTTAATTTCCTTCTGTTATTCAACACGCCCCAACTGGTATCAAATCTGTAGCTGCATGGATTCAATTTGTTACTACTGTACTTAAAAATGTGTGTATGTGAAACTGTTATCTTACTACAGTATAAAAAAAAATGACGTGTGCAACACAACTATCAAGCAATTAAACATGCATAAAAAGTGAAAATTTGCCAATACGCATCTCTTTGTTCAACTTAAAGAATAACCCTTAAACGCTAGCATGAATATTGTTACCAAAGACAGGTTAGATGATAAAATCTAACACCAGATTTGGCCTACAACCCTGTAACGAGCAGTTCAGTCAAATAAAATCAGATAAAAGTCCCAAGATGATCGTCATGCAACACATTACTGTTTCACTCTGTACTTGAAAGGATATGCTGGTAGGGGTTGATGTTCTTCCACCACAGTACTTCCTAATTCAGTCCCTAAAATTAGGATCATAAATAGGCTTCTCCCGAACACAGTTCACCAGACCTCTGTGGAGCACTGCCAGTCTCTGTCCTGGGCCTCAGAGCGCCACAATCCGGGTCACGGCACCAAAGATGTAACCCACTCCCTCTGTGCGTCTGCCGCCGGGAGGTACCCCTCGGCACTGCTGTGAGGCTCTGCGTTGTGTTGTGTTAGATGTTAGGGGTGAAGTGCAGAGAGAAGGAGGCACAGGACGCTGGGTTGAAGATTGTGGCTGAGACCAGCAGGATTTATTGTCACAGAGAAGGCTGCTCCTCATCCCCTTAACGTAGGACACACAGTTTTTTTTCCCAGTTAGAAATGAATCCACAAAACAAACAAGCCAACATAAAAATAATAGTGTAAAATAAATAGTTCTACAAAGCTAAATTAAATATAGCACCTTAACAAGAATAGGTTTGCCACATAAAACCGAATTATTAAATAAACCATCAAGTCATCGCAAATGTAAATTCATCCCTCAGCTAACGTTAGCCCACCGGATAGCCACAATAGTTTAACCCCAACTCAATTTGTACAGTAAATAAAAAACGAATTTGCAGTACTTGACCCTACAAATGGTAACTTCACACTTAAATAAGCAACATGTGAACAAATGGGCTGAGTGGGTGGTTATCAATGTACATATTTACACTTTCATAGTATACGCCACCGATTGAGCTGCTTACCTTAACGTAGGACACACAGTTTTTAACGAACATGGCGGCCTACACAAATCAAGTGCAAACTACGGCATCTCGTAAGGTACAAAAAAGCAAAAAAAATGCTGAACTGCATCTGTTAT
Organism: Perca schrenkii; assembly: GCA_025617405.1. NCBI lineage: Eukaryota > Metazoa > Chordata > Actinopteri > Perciformes > Percidae > Perca > Perca schrenkii. The sequence goes on along the minus strand of CM046802.1, from coordinate 1,641,884 downwards.
AGTAATGGCAACAGCGCCGCCTAGTGGCCTATTTAAGGCTACTACCTTACATAAACAAATTAATACTTTTTAAAATATTTATTGCAAGTTGATCTATTCATTTATTTATTTATTTTAGCACCTTTTCTGTTTATTTATTCATTTTTAATCTGGTAAACTTGTTTATTTAGTTAACTATTTCTTGTATCAGTCTTTGGCCACCATAAAGGGTTAAAATGCTGACTAGGTAATCAATATGTAGGTCTCTAATTCAGGGGCCTGACAGGAAGTGCTCTCCCACAGATGCCATTACTGGTATTAATTCTGTCTGAGGGTTTGAAAGGGTCACAGCAATGTCAACGTTCAGTGTGGCGCTGACATGACCTTTGTGACTGTCTTCATCTTGTTTAAGCCCCGACTCCTCAAGGAGACTTTGGATTGTCCTGCTAGCCTATTAGCCCGGATGGTGGGGGGTTGGGGAGTTCATAGTTTTATTGGCGGTCTGGGGGCTTTCTGTCACACTTTCACGCTAGCAAAGGAAGTGTCAGTTTTGTGATCAATATCCACAGTTGTATTGTATCTGCCAAATTGGAAACCACAATAAATGTTGGAAGTATGATATTTTCTGTTTATATTTCAGGCCAGCAGAAATGACAGGGGCAGATCTGTTTTGTTAATTCATTTTAGTCATTTCTTGGTATTCCAGCTCTGTTAATCCACTACTGGGCATTATAACAAATTCAGGGCACATTTGACATTTATTTCTTTCTCTACTTTGCACAAGTGTTAAGTAGCAACCATGTTTAAAATGTCTGCAATGAAAAGGGCTATAGTAGGCCCTTTCCATAGCAGACATTTTGACTCTGCACATGAGGTCAAGCACAGCTAAGTGTCCCAGTAAGCCATGGCAGTGTGACAGTGAACCAGCATGAACAAGAGCCAGGATCCTGAAACTGAAGCAGATACATTTAATTCGGCCATTATTTCATTTAATATTTATACCTTGCTTTTCCTACTGTCGCATGTCAAACTGTCTTGGAACTGTGGAAAAGGCTCATGATTATTGATCTATCATGAATGTTTTAATGCTTATGTCTATATAAGAGATGAGATCAGTCACAAAAAGAATTTAAAAAACTTAAATGTGAATATTTTGTAGTTTCTGCTCTCCTCTGTGACAGTAAACTGAATATCTTTGAGTTGTGGACAAAATAAGACATTTAAGGATGTCATCTTGGGCTTTGGGAAAAAGCTCTGACATTTTATAGACCAAAAAACGAATCCTTTAATCTAGAAAATAATCCAAAAATGAATCGATGAATGAATGGAAAATAATCGTTAGTCGCAGCCCTAGATTACATAGATGTGCTTGTGTATACGCTGTCATTGCAAGTGCCTTATTCATTATCATTATCATCCGTGCTACTATGTTATTACACTAATAAATGCAGATACTTGAGAAGAGTAGAACACAATGGCTGCGTCCTCCTGGGGTGGATCATATGTCTGCTTCCCCGGTTCCTTCCCCTTGACAAAAAAATACACCCTTAAGTATCAGCATAATCAATGGGGAGTGGTGCTGGAGGGGGCGGTTACAACAGTTTTCCTGCATGTGATTCGCTGACATGAGCTCTAATTGGATCAAGTAGGAACTTGCTTAGCTGGATGCTTTGTGCTGGGATTGGGAGCCGAGCACGGACACGACCAGACAGGAAGAGAGGCAGAGAGGGAGGAGGCCACAGGCTGCCCCGCTCACCACTTTGAGAGGAAAGATTGAGAGAGGAGGGGTGAGAGAAGAAAAAGGGGAGTATCCCGTCTTCTCTGCCCTTCTGAGCCACTGCAGCCCCCCTCCCCCTCCCTCTCTCTTTGATTCTCTTTCTCTCTCTTTCCCCTTACTCATCTGTTTCTGTGGCTGTGCTGAGAGGAAGGGCACCTGCCGCTCCCTGATGATTCAGCTTTCAGCTACTTGGAGCTCCACAGACAAGACAGAATGTCCCTCCTGCCACTGCAGTGCCTGGCCGTCCTGTCCTCTGTCTGCACTACAGCTACTGCAGCTGGCCCAGCACGTCGACACCGCCTCTTCTGCCCAAGCGCTCAGGTGAGTGAGTACTACTCTTCCACCACTGCTCTCTAGTAAACCCTGCAGAACATTTAAGGAATCCAATTTTCTGGCAATCTTTTTGTTTTGTTTTTTTGCCTGCAGCCAGTTTGACGATTCTATGTATAGACTGATTGCCTTTTTCTGTGAGAAAGCATGAGTAAGGAACTCCTTTACCTCGTGCGCAGAAGGTTGTCTACAGAAGTCCCAGTTAACAAGGTGCAACTCTGAAGAGCATTTGTACTTTCCTCTGAAATCCCAGCTCTGACTCTGCAGCATCATAATGGAAACCATACTCGAGGAGACTGGTGGCAGACAGCCACTGTGCGATGCTCTGAGTTAATAGTTGAGGTGTTCAGAGAGCCTTCATCCAGCAGTTGGAAAGGATGACTGAGGGAATGGACGACATCTCTGTAGGACCAGCCCCCCCCCCTGGATCGGCCTCCCCCACCAGCTCTACTGTTGATACCGGACAAGTCCCTGAGGAGAAACCAGAGGAGACAGTGGCAGCTGGCGAGAGTGGGGAGGAGGGTGCAGAGGGAGGTGGTGGTGGTGATGGGGCGCATTTGGGGGCTTTGGGAATTGTGGCCTTGCCAGGGACCTGCTGTGTGTGCATAGAGATGGAACAGATTAACCATTGCCTGCACTCTGAGAAAATCTGCATTCTTCCCATCCTGGCCTGTCTGCTTAGTTTAGCCCTCTGCACAGCTGGCCTCAAATGGGTCTTTGTGGATAAGATCTTTGAGTATGAACCACCCACACACCTAGATCCTAAACGCATCGAACAGAACCCAATTATCATTTCAGTTTCCCCGACGCTGGGACTGACTGTGTCGATTCCTCATTCATCTCCGTCGATTGTCTCCTTGACCACCGCCGTTACCCCAGGACGTCCTGACGTTTTCGTAGAAGAGAAATCGACACGAGGGTCGTTCATGCCTCAGTCTCCACGAGTGACTCAGCCTAATCCCTCTGTTACACTGAAATACAACGCTGAACGTCCCACCGTCCCAAAGCAGACTCCCCACCCTCAGACAACACAGGAATTAAACGACGTCATCATCCCAACAATCTGTAAGTACCCAACACTCAGTTCAGTGACACCACTGGGATTGGGTTTTTATTTATTTATGTCCCTTTGTTTCAAAACTGGTCTCTAACATCATGATATAGGATGTAATTATAGGCTGGAGTCCTGCTTTACCTTGGACTGTGATTTTCATCATTGTACAGACAAGCTCAGTGTTTTCATAAAAAAGGATTCAAATGTTTTTCTTTCTTTCTATTTAATCAATGAGTTAGTAAATGGTGCATTCTATCCATTGTGTCAGGAAGTGTCAGGACCTCACTTGAAAGCAGACACGTTGTGACTTGCAGAGTGTAGCATAGAGGCCCATGACTAAGCCTCTGGAGTATTGCTACACAGATAGGTGTGCAGGAAACAGCAGCTCTATTCAAACCTACTTTACCCCTACAGTGAGTGAATGTATAATTTCAAACATTCATTCCTTCCTCCTAATTTATTAATGACCCATTGAATTTAACCACATTGACATAGGCACACTACAATAAATGGATGTTGTTATGGTGATATTTTGAATGTCTTAGCTGGTAGGCAGCATACAATATGGAATATCCTTAAAATGTGTCGATGCACATTTTCAGTCATATGAAAAAGTGAAAATCAATAAATGATGTGGGACACAAACTGGAACTCCGGGATGTGGTACAGGGAGACTTCCTGTCTTCTGCCTGTGCTCCATTTCAAGGTCAGAGCCTGCTGGAGGCTAATTGATGCCCTCCCCCCCCATCCCTCAGCCGCAGGGAAAAACAACCCACTTATACTGTCTGTCTGCCAGTGGCTCGCCACTATGACGAGTCTGTCGTAGTCACATCACTGTGTGTTTTATTACAGTGAGCTAATCTAAGGTGATGATGGTGATGAGCGGTCAGTTTCCAATGCCTCAGTGAAGGTACATATTGCTCTCTTTATCAGCTGCACAGATAGACGATGTGTGTAACTCAGTGGTTCCCAACCTTTTTGGTCTGAGGTTCCCCCCACAGTCCGGTCAGAGGAAACCCATTCTATGTTTCAAATAATTTTTAACTTTTAAACTTTTAACTGTTTAGTTAGTTAGTTGTTACAGGTTTTAATCAAATCATAATTGCTCTGCAATCTTTCCACCTAACCCCTGGCAACAGCAGAAGTACACCCTGGGGTGGTTGGGAATCAATGCTGTAACTAACTGCTATAACTTCACTGTGGGAAAATGCTTGATAACCAGCTACTGTTAACAAACGTACTGAAACATTTAGGTACACTGGTGGTGCAGAGGCCACTGCAGACTGGCAGTGTTGAATTATTTGCAGCAGTAACTGCTCATGTGTTCTAACAAATAAAAAGGGTTGTGTTTGCTGGCGGGAAGCCAGTGAGGGATCCACGGGCGTCATGCAAGAACATCTTTGTATTCTTATCCTAATTTTCTTACAGCAGTGTGGAGGGTGATGGAGACGGTGTCATCTGATGATCTGTTTGGCGAATTGTAGTGGGTCCGGTGAGTCAGGGAGGGAGGTGGTGATAAAGGATTTGAATAACCACTCAAAGCACTTCATGATGGTAGAGGTGAGTGCTACTGTTCGGTAATCATTCAGGCAGAGGTCTTTAGTCTTTTTGGGGACAGGGTGGTCTTCTTTAAACATGGACTGGAACAGTGACAGGTTGAAAATGTCTTTGAAGACTTCTGCCAGTTGGTCTGCACACACCTTGAGAGCTTGGCCAGGGACACCATCAGGTCCAGGTGCCTTGTGTGGAAACATTTGCACATATCTGCCCTAGATATTAGTAGTGGGCAGGGGTCCTGGGCCTTTTGTGCCTCCTCAGCCGGGGAGTTGATCTCAGCGCCTGCATTGAAGGAGTTCAATATCACTGCTGTTTTGCTCTTGTGATGGTTCTTAGTCCAGCCCACATGTTTCTGGTGTTGGAGCCCTGGAAGTTAGACTCCATATTTTCTCTTTGCCCTGCTAAAATCTGTCGTGAGTGCATAACTAGATTTCCTGTTCTCATCTGAATTTCCTGCGTTGTAAGTAATGGTCTGTGCTTTAAGTTTGGAATGGAGTTCCCAGTTAACCCAGGGCTTACCCAGTAATCCTCAGTAGGACATCATTGATTAGGAGAACAGCCTGTAGAAAGTATCTCCATATCTGAAGACCACTTAATGTTGATCATGAAGCACACATCCAGCCTAGAGACTTGATTTATTGATATTGATATGATATACAAAGCCAATGCGTACGGTAGGGCTGCTCGATTATGGAAAAAATCATAATCGCGATTATTTTGGTCAATATTGATATCACGATTATTTAACGTGATTAGTCATTGATTTTTGGAAAGACTTTGGATTTATTGAAGTTAAAAACTGTGAAACAGTTAAACAAATCAACATTTAACAGATAAATAGTTTTTCTTGATTACGCTGTTTTTGTGATCATTAGGATCCAAAATCGCAATCACGATTCAAATTTCAACTAATTGTAAATTACCTAGCGTAAGGTAACACGCTCATAATGTTGTTAGTATGATTGTTTGGACCACGGTTAACAGCACTGGGCTTTAACAATCAAATTCGCCATGTATTAGCTACATTAGCTTTTGAAATAGGATGTTTCCCCATTAGGCAATGTGATTTGTAGTAGGGTTGAAATGATTCCTCGAATAAGCCAAATAATTCGATTACAAAAAATCCTCGAAGCAAAATTCTTTGCCTCGAAGCTTCGTTAAATCAATGTAATTAAGGTTGTACGGCTCACTGTGTTTCCGCACGGAGGATTATTACTAGCGCACAAGAGGTTGGCGCTTCTGCGGACACAAGCATGGACAGTATATAAACACAAGACTGACGGCCCAGATTACAAATGAAGGAAGACGAAAATAGCGATGGTCTAAGACAGGCGAGAGAAAACAACAGAAAGTTTTGGATAATTTTAAGCTGCAAACATGCTACATCATCTCTGTAGAAAACATCCAGTGCACTCATCCATTCCACGGAGTGAACCCACACAAGGTAGCTAATGTCTGCTGCTCTTGTCCACCTCCTGCTCTTGTTTTACACAACTAGCCTACAGCATGCTACTCTGCTAATAGCAATGTTTTACACAACTAGCCTACAGCATGCTACTCTGCTAATAGCGATGTTTTACCAACAAGCTAAAATGAAAGCTGTCGGTTTGTAGTCTAACTGTTTATTAGTTAGAGACAAACCGGCTCCTCCCCCCAGCATGGCCACTTAATATGCACGTGAATGACGTCATCGTGCCGGTGATGTCTGTATTCTTTCTCCTTTCTCCTCACTGTGTATTAGGCTTCTGAAAATGTGTCCCCCAGAACAGTGTAGTTGAATAGCCCTGCTGTAAGCTTTGTACCGTCACCTTTAACCTCTGGTCAGTGAACAGCTCTTTTGCATATCCAGTGCAAAGAGCCAGAGGCAAGAAGGGGAAGGGGGTGAAAAATATTGGTGAATAACATTTGGGCCACCAAAAATGTACTATTGTAATGTATTTTTTTTTAAGGGTTCGTTTTTTCTAAAAAAGGATACCTGTCTTTTGTATATATACAAACGACAGGTTTCCTTTTTTTTAGTAAACAGCAATAATAATCATTTACTATTGCTGTTTACTAAGTATTTCTTACTAAGTATTTCTTGATTAATCAATGGAATAATCGGTAGAATACTCGATTACTAAAATAATCGATAGCTGCAGCCCTGTGTGTGTGTGTGTGTGTGTGTGTGTGTGTGTGTGTGTGTGTGTATGTGTGTGTGTGTGTGTGTGTGTGTGTGTGCGTGTGTGCTCTACCATGGCCCCGGCTGCTGGACAGGATCAACTGGATTGCTGAAATTGTTTTTTTGTTTTGTTTTTTATAATCTATGCATTCAGCATGTTCCATCATTTATCCTATAATGAATCAACACAGTACTCTATGGCATCCGACTGCACTATGCGGGAGAGGAGATCTGCAGCTCCAGAGTAAGCAAATGAAATTCTCCTACTCGTAACACTTTCTTTTCTCCTCGGAAATGAGGGGTGAGAGGTTTGTAGCCCGAAGTAAATTTTTGCCAGAAAAAGAAAGAAACAAGCAAGCAAACCCAAAAACAAAACATTGTTCTCAGTGTGCATGGGTTCTTGGCCAATCATTTTTTGAAAGACAGATTAAAAAAAAATGCATACAGATTTGGTTTAAGATAAATTCAAAACTCAACACCTTGAAATCACCTAATCTAGTTTTTGCTGATTTTCGAGCTACAGTATACTGTATACTATACATATATATATGTATAGTATACAGTACAGTGTATAATAACAAGGCCAAACTAAAAAAAAAGATTTAAATAAAAAAGCCTCAAATGGAATTTTGCCTTTTCTGGGTTGTTTTCCCTTTTCATTTCCAGTGTGTTCTACTTGTCTGATGTAGGATTACTGGTATGTTGTACAGATGCATACCTTACAAACATTTCTGTAGGCACACTGCCCTCTGTATATCTTAGGATAGCTACAAAAGGAATACATCTTTATACATGTTAAAAATGAATGAGGCTGTTGCACCTTTTTATCGAACCATTTCAGCCAAGCAAAACTTACATTTTGAATTCGTAAAAAGATGAATTGTTAATCAATAGTAATGTTGTTTTTTAAATCTTTATTGTGCCTTGTAAGTGATTTAAGAAAACTGATTTAGTCTTAAAGTGGCATTAAGACAAAAAGTGCAGACAAATGTCAGAATCTATTTTTAGATCAATTTCATTGAGTCATGGTTTCCTTAGTAACCTTAATAGCATTGTCAATACTTCTTAACAATAAAGGCTTGTAGCTGCCTTCCCATTGCAATGTGTTGGTTGTAAAACATGTGCAGGAAGTGATGGCTTAGTATCAACATTATCATTACACATCAACATTAGCTCACCGCTAAGTGAAAGGAGCAGAACAGGAAACAATGAAGCTCCTGCTGTGAAAAGGCCATGTCAGTGAGAGAGTGACTGCTGGACTATTTGAATGAACAAGGTAATAATGCAGGGCATTGCTGTGCTACCCTGACCTTCTGTGGACTGCCTGACATACAGTGTGTTTCCTTGCACAGCAGTAACCAGGGGTATGGTCTTAACCCGGTTAGTGAATAATCAGAATGGGAAGAATGATGGAGTAACTCTACCTCCGGTACAGTAGGTGGCGCTCTGCCGACACACAACTGGCTTTTTCTTCCGGTTGACCTTTGTCAAAATTACACTTTGTCTATTTTGTTTCGGAAAATGTTAATTAATAATTTAACAACTTACACCTACCGACCTTACACGACTTTTCAAGTGATTCCACAGATTTCGCAGACAAATTTCCAATATTGGAATGAAATCATGAGAGTCTTGAGTCTTGAGTTTGGGCACACTCCCGTCATGTCCATCGTTTGGTGTAAGGTGGTCATAAAACTCTGTCCCATTCAGTCTTTTTCCCGTCTGGACGTTCAGACAAAACGTGTTTTGATAATATCGTAAGTTTTAAGTCTTGGTAGTGAAGTTAAATCATGTGAACATTAGGTGCACTCCCCCCAGCACCAAACAGCAGCAAACAGCTAGAGCCAGTGTTGTTTATAGTTGCTATGGCGGCGCTCTAAGCTAAACGCTAAAAGAGAAAGAGTTGCCAATTTTCAACCCTTCTGAAAACCCTTCTGAAAACCCGTCATCCAACGGGAGATTTACCGGCGGATGAACGAATACCTCCCTGTACTGGTGACATTCATTTGCATACGTACGGCAGAACAAAATCTGCAAACTTTCCCTTAAATTACCAGCTAATGCTAGCAGTAGCTAGCTACTGCAAGACCCTGCAAGATCCCCAGTCTTTACATATTATGACATCTAATTTATCATTAGATGTAAGATGATTTTCTTTAGATGTGAGATGGTGTCAGACTTTAGTCTTTTCAAAGTCTGTTCAGAGACTAGTGTATGGTAGGCATTAATGTTTCATTCACACAGTCTTGTCGTAGCATAGGAAAGCACAGTGCTCTCACCAGATGACAACTTGTTCGGCTCACTATATCTGTAACCAGTTTCGGGTGGAATTACCTAACATTAGTTAACTGACATTAACGTTGGCCAGCAGCCACAGCGGGGGCTGCTCGGTCCCTCCACATTTTTGCCAGCCTGGAGATGGACAATGTGTTTAGCCATTTACATGGTGTTTGAGGAATCGGGGTATTACCTTAACCCGAATATAATCGTTTTTTTAAACTGCACAGGGGCAGGTTTTCTATTCTTTTGGTTGCTAAGAGTAAATTCTCATAAATGAAATAGATAAATAAAAATAAAATAATTTTCCCAAGCTTTTTTGAGTTTACAACCGAGCATAGATAGTCAGATGCCCAAAAGATATTGAGAAATTAAAATCTAACATTTTAACAATTTTACTAAGGCAACAGCCTATGTGTAATCCATGGATGATAAAAAAAGGCAGAGGCCTGTTCATTTCTATCATACTTGCTCGGTTTAGTGCCCTGCTAACTTGAATGGGAATTAAATGATTTAAACATGCGGTTCTTCTAGACTTTCCAAAGAGACTGTCCTCCATGGGCAATTTCAGACCCTTTTTAGGGGGGCTCAAGCCCCTAAATTTCATCTCAGCCCCCCTAAAAATTATAATAATAAAAAACATATATATATATTTTTAAATCAATTTTATAGTTTCAAGTTAGAGTTTGTGAACAGTCAGACAAGTCGATACATACCCTTCTCATCTCCGTGCGTGCTGTAACGCTGCCTGACGGTTCCAGCATTAGCTTAGCCTAGCACAGATCCTGCAGGTAACTGGTTCCAACTAGCCTGCTGCTCCAAATTGTGACAAAAGTGACAAAATAACGCCAACATGTTCCTATTTACATGTTGTGATTTGTAGAGTCACAGTGTACAAAAAACAACGTAACATGAGACACAGCCATCTTCTAACAGCAAACAAACCGGGAACTATATTCTCAGATAGGCTTGCTGCGTGCATATCACTCCGCCCAAGTACTATATTCTTCCACCTGAGAATATAGTTCCTGGTTTGTTTACTGTTAAAAGACGGCTGTGTCTCATGTTACGTTGTTTTTTGTACACGCTGTGACTCTATAAATCACAACATGTAAATAGGAACATGTTGGTGTTATTTTGTCACTTATTCAGAGCAGTAGGATTACTGGAACCATTCACCTGCATGTTCTGTGCTGGCCTGATGCCTTTGGAGCCGTCAGACAGCATTACAGCATGCACGGAGATGAGAAGGGTATGTATCGACTTACTCTGGGGGTTACGGTGAATAACCTAAATTCCCAATAAGTCGGCGTGTTCCTTTAAGCCTGTCAAAAAAACTAAATCAAAATCCAACAATTATAGAAGTTATCTCACGTTAATGTGTCAGATAACGTCCATAATATTTGGACATTGGGTTAGATTTGACCGTTTTAAGTGGTTATGATGAGCAATATAGAATAGGATTTTTTTGGTGATGATTGATCGTTGTTTAGGTACATTAAACCACGTTAAGCTTTTTCACATTAGGACTTATAAAGCCAATGAGAACCGTGGAGAGTCAACCCCCAGCCACTCTGCTGCCCTGAAGCAGAAACGCTTTATGTCAGATAACGTCCAAAATAATTGGACATTGGGTTAGATTATTTGACAGTTTTCCGTGGTTATGATGGGTAATATGAGAGAGAAATTTGGTGATGATTGATCATTTTTTAGGTACATTAAACCACGTTAAGCTTTTTCCTCGCCATACGGCCACTGATGAAGAAAACAACGTGAGATAACTTCTATGATCGTTGGATTTCGATTTAGTTTTTTGACAGGCTTAAGTGTTCATGACAAGATATGACCGTGATAAATCTGGTGATGTTTGATCGTTGTTTAGATACATTAAACCACGTTAAGCTTTTTCACGTTAAGCGTTTTTAGAATGTCCCGTAACCTTTGTTGGTCATTTCCTTCGCGAGCTCCTGATAAATGATGGCGTTTCTTAGATTTTTGCTATCTAAAATAGCTGTTATATTTTTCTGGTAAATTAAATTTAAAAAGTATCTTGTCTCCTCGTTTGTCGTTTTTGTTGACACCTGTCATGTGTGCAAACAGAGCGGAAATACTGGGCGGAAATGAAATGAAACTTCTTCTTCTTCGTTTTATTGCGGGTTGCAACCATAAAATGACCTAAAACTTAATCGCAATTCATTATTTATTCGGCAAATAACATTTCCATCAGCGTTTATCGCATAAGCCGTATATCGATCAAGAGAAAATCCGATGAGACCGAGCGTATTTACTTTGAGTCGATATTCATGAAATTCTATCGGATTTTACTGTTTCCATAATAATAATATTTTTCATTCAATATCACTTAATTCGGATAAAAACGGGTCGATGGAAACATAGCTTGTGACTGTTTCCCAACGTTAAAGACGTGTTTAAAATCCTGACCACTATGTTCAAAACAAAAACAGATGTTCTCTGGTTTTGATATAAGGACAGAAAACATCCTGTGGGTCGTATAAGAGAGAGTAGCAACAAACTACCCATATTGCTGTATGGTTTGAAGGACTGGTTGTTCAAAATGGTATCAGATGGAACAAATCAAATTCTGATAGTGAAACAGGTCAATTTGCGGGGGTTGTGAGACTTAAAAAAATTGTAGAGACTGTTCTTTTGCCATTTAAGACTATGGGGAAAAGTCTTTTTTGGGCCCCATGGCATCACGTGACGGGCACGGAAGTTGTAATTCCACTGTTTGGCCGTTATGTCAAATGTCAAATTGTGTTAGATGTCCTGGTGATGTTTCTTCTTTCTTTTTCTTTTTACAAATTTACAACTGACCAGTTTTATTTATTGTTGTTCAGGTTGGATTTTGCTGTGTTGGTCACAAAATGTATACATACATTACAGTGTTTAATTCAGATTATTTTGTCTAAATCTTTGTCACCTTCTCTGGTGTGACTGCTGGGATTCCAGGTAATCATGCAGAGGGAGATTTCTGCTGGTGCAGTGCATCACGGTTTGTCCTTGACAACACTTGACAGAAACACCATCCTCTGCAGTAGACTGATTGCGCTGCAAATACAGCCCCAGCTCTGCCCAAAGAGCCTGAACAGCAGAGAAATGACGTGGCCTGCTGGCTATGCTCCAGCACTGTGTCACTGCTCACCGGTTTCATGTTTCAGATTCACCAGCAAAATCTAAGCAGAGAAATCTGCATCATTCTCTGCCCTCCAGGCATGATGAGGACTAAAACAGCTGCTCTGATTTGAGCAGTAGAACTGAAACCCCTCAGCTGTGGCAACCCCACTGCACTGAGCAGACACTGGTGCTAAAATGGTGCCAAATACATAGACTGTAAAGAATAATGGACAAAGCATCCATGGACTGCTCAGGTTTGGTCGCCCATGTTTTGTTTTTTTTGCTAGAGGGCATAGCTGGGGAGGATGAAGTGGCCAAGCCAGTGTTGTGTATGGTTGCAATGGTGCTGCGCTAAGCTAAATGCTAAAGGGGGAAAGTTGCCAATTTTCAACCCTTCTGAAGCGAGTCATCCCGTGGAGATTTACCGGCAGGTAAATGCGGACCTCCGGGTACTGGAGACATTCATCTGCATGCACAGCAGTACAGAAAATCTGCAGACTTTCCCTTAATTGAACAGCTAATGCTAGCAATAGCTAGGTGGCTTGGCTTAACAAGACATTTTTAGATGATCAAATGTTCCAATAAACTTTGATGAAGTGAAAACACACAGAGTGTTTCAAAGTTTAAGATGAAAACACTAAAAAATAAGTTGAGGTCTATTTTAATGTCCAATTGCCGCTTTATTTTAAAATAAATGGGTCCATTATTTTCAAAATGAACATCATGCTGTATTAAAGAAGAGTTGAAACTAGTTATTGACACCATAAACTCATTATGAAAATGTTTACTGAGGTAATAAATCAAGAGAGAAGTAGTCTCATTTTCTCATAGACTTCTATAGAAACAGACTTCTTTTTGGAGCTGGTGGAGTCTCCCCCTGTTGGAAGTTAGAGAGAATGCAGCTTTAATGAGTCCCCCCCCCACCCCCTCCCGCTGGAAGTTAGAGAGAATGCAGCTTTAAAGTGTAAATTGCAGGTTACATTTTTCATGAAGTTAAGCAATGTGCTTATTAAACATAAAGAACATAAACAATTAGAGCCGCCCACCATTGTTTTGTATGGCTTTTTTTTATAACAAAATGCTGAATATATATGAAAAGTTGGTATTTTTTACAGTGGTTTTAAGCACTCCCCCTCCCTTCCACTAGGCGGGGTGTGACGTCATAAGACGGACTCCAAGACTAGAGTTACCGTTATGGTGTGTTCTTTCTATCTTGTAATCACGACTAGTAGCTCGAGTGTGACGTCACATCCGTGTCGAAAAACGAGAAACGAACTCGGGGTCCTCTGAGTTCAGACGACTTGACGAGTCGTATGACCTCGGGGGCGTTCTTTTTGCAACTTCTGGTTCGTAACTCCGAAAAATGACTCGTAGATCGACTTCGGTGGACAATAAGAACGCACCATTAGCTAGTCTAATGGCTAGTAGGCTAGCAGAGACCTAGCTAAAATGGTAAACTATTGTGTACATCAGAAACAGGGCAGAGGGTCCACCAGGACAAACGGCTGATTGGTGCCTGGGTGAGGTTTGTGGCTAAGAAGTGGGCTGATTTTACTGCTGCCTCTGTGACCCACTCTCTCCTCTGCCTGCTGCGCTGTGTGTGTGTGTGTGTGTGTGTGTGTGTGTGTGTGTGTGTGTGTGAAAGACGGCTGGCCAGTGAGGTTGTCAGGTGCTTGTTGAGTTTGACTCCGAAAAGACAGTTATCCACAGGTTTGTTAATCTTATGATGGACATGCGTTGTGATATTTAAACAAACGATCAACGGCGAAATAAAAGCCTCTTATTTACGAGACCGGTCTGAGAGACCTCCGGTTTACAGCGGTGTGTCCGAGCGAGACTGTCCGAGCGACGAGCCAGCGGCCGGGGCAGGCGCTGCTGGTTGTCGCGTTACTTTATGGAGCTTCTCAACTCCGAAAACTTTTAAGCAAATTGTCAATTCAGCAACCGTTTTAGGAAGACTGCCTATATTTGAAATCTAAACAGTTAATTTCTCGCCTAAAACGTTCTCAGAAGTGAATTTAGTGATGAATAAGATGGCAAAAATGGACAAAATTGTCTCGTTGTTGGCCTGTCTATGTACCCGCTATGGGTTGCTACTCCCTCTTATGACGTCATCACCCAGTTACTGTAAAAAACATGCTACCTTTGAAGAAACCTGAAGAAACCATTTTAAGACAGAAATGTTTAAATTCATACATATTGAGCACTTTATTTACATATTAATTGGTTGTGGTGGTTAACCTTCACTTTACACCAGTCAACGTCAACTGACGGCCAGCGGGCCAAATCCGGCCCGCCAAAGCTTTTAGTCTGGCCCGCAGAATAATCATGAATTCACAAAATTTAAAGAGGAAAAAATGCATTCTGTTATTTATCATTTAGAGCAAAAACTCAGCCCCCTGTATTTACATCTCTTTTCGCATGCCGGGATTCTGTAGGCCTACAGCGATACCCGAGCTCCACACACTGCCGCGGACCCTAGATGAGTGTGCGTTTAAATATACACCCCGCCGCTGAGCCGAGATGTGTGTGCGTTAAAACACACACCCCGCCGCTGAGCCGAGATGTGTGCACACACCCCGCTGAGCCGAGATGTGTGTGCGTTAAAGGTTAAAACAAGCAGCACCTGACTGGGAACGATACAGAGAGGACCAACGGCCGCTGGGGCAGATGAACTCACGCTGGTCTCTTTTCTGTAAGTAGGCTGTCAGTAAAAAGTCAATACTTATCAATGCACTCACCTGTGTAGACCGGCATCAACATGTAGAAAGCGATATTTCAATCTGCTCAGTCCACCGCTCTGTTTTACGCAAACACAGCTCTACTCTGCAAATAGCAAATTTTAACAAACAAGCTAAAACAAAAGCTGTCGGTTTTTAGTCTAACTGTTTATCTTAGTTTGCTGGGAATCTGGAAATTTGGACAAATTCTTGTTAACCTCACTGCTGGCTGAACAAACCAAACTCCGCTGGAGCGGTAAATCTATGGAGGTATTATAAGTGGCTACTTAATATGCACGTGAATGACGAGATCGTTATGTTCGAGTTCTTCATTCGTGATGATGATGATGATGATGATAGATGGTTGTATTATTTTGCAACAGCATTTCATTGCAAGTGAGGCATACATGACGAGTGCATAGCCTGCTTATCAGTCCATTCATCATTAAAGCTGGACTTTTGGCTTTTCCACTTCAACTTTTCCCTTCAGCCTCTTTGACAGTGACATGTTTACCTGACAACAGCCTTTCTTTCGGCAAGCAGTTTCCACCAATCAGGACGCTGAATACTACAATAATGTTTCCATAATCACAGACTTTAACCATCACTTCTCAGTGAACTGCCTCCTAGTCGGAGATAATTTTCTAGTTAAAGAGACAGTTATCATTATGGAGTTTACATGTTTTTTAGGAGTTTGCTCACACTAATACATGTAAAAATATATATATATATATATATATATATATATATATAGCATTAATTCAGTAAGAAAGTGAAATTTCAAACAAGAATAGGCGTATTAGGTATAAATTCATTTTATTTAAAAGTCCGGCCCCCCAGAGTGTCTGCTTAGAAAAATTCTGGCCCTTGAAAAAATTTAGTTGATGACCCCTGCTTTACACTTTAAGGAGACTCCCCCTGCTGGAAGTTAGAGAGAATGCAGCTTTAAGGAGCTTCAGCATTAGCTCCACTTTTAAGGCGTGGAGAATTATTTATTTTTTTACAGTTTATGGCCAAATATCAATATTTATTATCCATATTGGCTGCTGATTTGTCGATGTCATGGTTTGGTCCGTGTTTCTAATACATCCCCTGATTAATGTTTCCAAATGAAATTATTAACACCAATGGCTTTTGAAAGCTATTTGATGTTTTGAAGTTAACAATAAATGCAATCAATTTTCTAGAGCTTGCATACCACACTATTCACACATATTATTAAAGCTCCAGTGTCAATTGAAATGCTGTCACAAAGAGCTCAATTTCAATACAAACAGGAATAGAATTCAGGTTCTGATTCACACTCCTATGTGCTGCAAATATCTTACACTGTGATTGATGTTTTTATTATCTTTTTTTTCATGTCAATGATTCTTTTCTCAGTTATCTGATGTAGCTGCTTGTTGCAGTGCTGAAATGTGCTGAGCTAATGCCCTTATACATGTCTACAGTATTGTACTCACTGAATCCATTCACCCCTTTGAGGCTTACTTTTTTCTTTTAAGAATAGAGATTAACTTATCATGTGGCATATCTGCATTCATAAAGAAGGAAACGAGGGCACAAGTCCTTGATGTGTGCAATATTGCAATATCAGTCTCGGGGAGTTCGGTGATAATAATTTATCAGGAAATTAGTTTCAAAACGAGGAAAAGAAAATAATTTACCCCAACATTTAATTTGCATGTCATGAATACTGTAAGTGTCAGATCTCAGTGGGCTAATCATCATACTACACTGCTGTCCAAAGACATGCAGGTTAAGTGAACTGGACATTCTGGATTGTCTGTTGGTCTGAATGTCAGTGTTTAGAGTTTCAGGTTTTCTCACCAAAGTCTCTACAAATTTTACTATCTTACTGTCCAGATCCTGTACCATAGCCCAAATGAAAGTTCAGAGCAGATTAAAATGCTGATGCACTCATCTGAGTCGCCTTCTGCCATTACTGTGTGCTAAAAGAAATGTGCCTAATGAGTAGCATGGTGTTGCAAGTGTTTTACAGACTTTTTTCCTGCTGGATTCACCTCTCAGGCTAGTCAGAGCCTGTTGGAGGGGTGTATGCAGCCTAAAATAGGAATACCTGTGACCACCGCTCAGTGACCACCGCTCAGTGTCCCTGAGCAAGACACTGAACCCCAAGTTGCTCCCCAGATGCTGTATGTATAGCTGTCCACTGCTCCTAATACTTAGGATGGGTTAAATGCAGTAATAGAATTTCACTACATTGTACTATGCGTATGTGACGATTAAGAATAAAGTTTGATCGTTTGGTTTGATCCTTTAATATTCTCCTAAAAACTTAGAATTAAATGTCAGTCAAAGATAAGACATTACAGCATTGTGCCCTTTGTAGAAAAGACACACACACACACACACTCACACGCATACCTAAACCAAACGTATGCCTTTGTTTCACTGTTCGTTTGCTGTGTCTTTATTAACATTCATTTTTCAGCTCATTAATGCGTGTGCACATTATTGTACTATTTACTATTTTTGTTTTTGTACCATCCTATGAAATAAATGTGTAAAAAGCACACCTGACAACAGGAGCCGTGTAGCTCAGTCTTGCGGAGTACGAAGTAGGTGCAGTTCGAGGTCGGCTCTAGTTTTCACCATAAACGAACCACTACAGAGCTCGATGTAAAGCGTACCGCGACCGCCTCATCAAGGTCTCGGTACGCTTGTTTTGTCCGCTTTTGGTGCACATTCGATTGTGATTGCCGCGTTCTCACCTGCCCAAACAAACAGCACCAGGGGGGGCAAACAAACTCTAGTGCGAATCAATCGAAGTAAATGAGGCAAGTGTGAGAGCTACCTTAGACACAAAAACAGTAAAATAGGGTCTGGTTGAAAAAAGTTAACCTTTAAATCCATTGAGCTGAATCCAATCTGACTGCAGCAGATCCACCTTTTCTTAAAGAGCCCCTATTATGCTTTTTTGGATTTTTCCCATTTTTTAGTGTGGTATATAGTTTATTGTGTATAGATGTATAAAGTACAAAATAACACATTTCACTCCAAATGGAGCTTTCTTTCCTACAGACAGCACAATTTATCATCTGCCCGAAACGCCTTGCCCACATTCCTGTTTGAAATTCCTCCATTAGTGATGTCACTGATTGAGAAAGCCAGCCCAGTTTTTCATATGTGCTGCCCATAGGTGCTACCTGAGCAAGCACAGCCCGCCCAATGGCTTGTTTGAATTAGGTTGACCAATCACAACAGAGTAGGCCAGCTGACCAATCAGAGCAGACTGGGCTTTTCAGGAAGGTTCGCCAAGAGCTCAGACAGAGTGTTTCAGGCAGAGGAGCTGCAGCAATAGGCTGTATGAGAAACACATGTAAACCTATTCTAGTAGATCCCAAGAGTACAAATGAAGCTGAAAAAGTATAATAAATGAAGAGGGGCTCTTTAAGGAAAGATTGAATAACGGGATGTTTTCTCCACAATCAGTAAACATGTAGCCAATATGATTTTTAGCTAAGAATTTGCTTTTACTTTACAAACTCATTGTAACTGTACGTACACACCGCCGCCGACTTGAGCTTCTAAAGATACCAGAAGTCATTCATTTTCAATGGAAGCTGGCTTCTCTCAGCTGCAAAGAGCATCAAATCTGTTGGCGTCGCGTTTTGGGCGTTTTGAGCATCCAGAGCGTCAATCAGAAAGTTGAACTTTGGTCAACTTTATGGTAATGAGCTATGACGCGGTTCAGCGACAAGCAGCGACAAACGCCAGCAACCAATCGGAATATAAACGTCCTTCGCGCTGGCTGATCCCAGAGAAACATACAATGTAAACTTTTGTTCCTACCAAAACATTAGTTCCGTGAAAATGGAGGAAAAGCTCATAATCGCTGTTGCTGGGTTCCCCTATCATTTATGATATGACGTTGTTTGCGTATAGGGACCAGTTAACATTACCTGCCGTCACATGGTCTCTAAACAGTCCGCTCACGGTGAATTCCTGCACGGATCAACAGCTGGCGGCATTCTGCTGCGGTTCAGCGGCTAACGAGCGAGCTAACTGCTAACAGACACCGCTGCGACCAACAAACAATACAAATTCTGTCATTATATATGTAATTTATAAAAGGTTTCTAGTGTCAGTGTATTGGCCGTGCAGTGGCTGCTTGTGCTTTGTCTTCAATCATGTGTTGACCATGATCGAAGAATGCTGCCACGTCAGAGCGGCCAAAGCGTCAAACAGCTTCCCCGTACTTTTTGACAAGCGTCCTTGACAGGGTGGCCAGAGCTTCTTTGCAGCTCAAGTCGGCGGCGGTGTGTACGTACAGTAACCCATGTGCCTGTGTTGTGTTGTTGCTGCACTAATTGCAATTGTCTTCTGCAGCTGCCACCAGCACCACCACTACAGCCAAGACCTCCAGTCACGTGACACGCTGCAGCGACAACCAGAGGAACTACTGCGTTAATGGAGGGGAGTGCTTCACCCTTGAAATCATGCCAGGCAGCACAAAGTTTCTTTGCAGGTATGACATGGACAGCAGGTTATAATACTGACTTTGATTCAGGTTTTGGGCTGACTGAAAAGCTACAGGAGAAACTAATAACACATCAAGCATCAGTGAACAGGATTTCAAGGTTCTCAACTGTTAAAAGTAATCAATATCATGCAGCATGTCCAAGTCGGTGTGCACAACGCAACCTGTTCTCTCTCCCAACTTGTAAAATACTGATGCTTGGTCAGTGGCTTTCAGCTTCAGATAGCGACACAAAAATACCCCTTTTAGCGTCTGTATGGAACGCACTGGGCAGAGCAGCAGCTCCACCCCGGTGCTGTACGGTAGACAATGGTAGAGAGTAGTATAAAAGACCCAAAATCCTCGTAAGTGGATGGGACAAACAACACAGGAAATTCCCACAGGAGCCCAGGGTTTGTGTCCCGTTGTTGTCCCGTGTGTCACTGAAACATACGTTTTGTTTACTGGAGCTCCATCGAAACAGGTAAACGTGGTTTTGTCCTGTCACAGATGCTCTATGCATCACCTCTTTCCAGGGGTTCTTAAGCTGACTAACTCTCTGTGGTCAGGAGAGCATTATCTTTCAGATAGGGAAAATAGATGAACTCTTACTTTGTCAGTGCTCCCATGTGAGAAAACTGCAATCCAGGCCAATGTCTTCACTCTCTCTGTCAGCTCCCTTTGGTAGCTCTTGTGTATGTAGGTCATGAATGTGTGTGCTTCCCTGTCGTTCATGTACATTTCTCCTAGAAAGACCATTGACTTTCTGTAGTTTTAAAAGACCCTCAAAGTCAGAGAACCAACAACCTTTCTTGGAGATACGAATTAGAAAAAGTAGCGCAAGAAAGACTCAACCTTACTGATTTTGTTCCTCCATCCACTTTTGTCATATTTCCTGCATGTTTCACACCAAATAAGCTTTTGTTTGCAGTGCTTTAACCATGGTCTTCTCACATTGTCATTCGCTCATGAATCCTGCATCATGTATTGTTTTTCCTTTTTATTCCTGAAGCAATTGAGGGAATGATTAATAATTTCTGAAATAAAGCAAGAAAGAAAGGCACTTTAAAGTTAAATTTATCATGACAATATAACCCACATCCAACATCAAAAAACTCTTTTATTATTTTTATTTCTTGCACAAGTAATGTTTACTTGTTTAGTTTAATTTATCTATTATGGGCATTACAGTAGCATTAAAGCCAGATGCCCCGTGTTAAGTGTTTAAAGTGATAGGCTAAAACCCTGTCCTCAGGAGGCTTTTTGTTTTAAGTTATACCAGATCATTTAATTTACATCACTTACTTATAACCACAACAGTGGTTCTTTACAACAGTAAACCCTTAAGTACATTTATTTATTATAATAGTAATGTATTTATTTGCTTCACTGTTTTTTCTTTAGGAGCCTCCCAGCAAGAAATATTTCACACGGTTGTACTTGGATAACCAAAGTGACAATAAACATCTTGAATTTTATATCTATTGAACAGATTTACATAGAATTACATTCACAGCTCACATTTACTAGTCTCGCATTGCCAGACCTTCTGGCTAGTCCACACAGTATTCCTGGATGGGAGAAAAATGTGCTCTGGTTTATTGGCATTTCTTTAAACCAATCACAATCGTCTTGGGCAGCACTACGCGCCTGACTCATTGACGGTGCCTCTCCAAAATAGCCTCGGGAAGGAACTTGTTTTGGTGGAACGTGTACGTTTAACGGTTGTAGTCGTGCAACAGAAAACTCAGATTGGACAGATAGTCTAGCTAGCTGTCTGGATTTACCCTGCAGAGATCTGAGGAGCAGTTAACCATAGTCCTCAGAAATCCACCGGAGTTTAGAATGCCAACACAAAGAAAGAAGAAGGTGAGGAATATCCGGCTGAAAATGAGGGACATCCAGCGGAATTTCCGGTGGCACCGGAGCAATCCCGGCAATGAAACGTCGTCGTAGACTACATAAGGCCTAATCATAAAATGCACCGGCCTTACCGATACTGAATCCCACTCTAAACCATATTGCGTAGTTGGCAACCCTGATGATACTGGACGACGACCAGAATGAGAACTTTCCTAACATCTACTCAATTGTAGAACTTTGTGCGCAGAAATGTGCCCAAACAATTCTACAAATCCTCTCAGTAAATTAGCAAGCCACAAGGTTGATGGTATGGTAAACAGAACATTCATTTTACATTAAGTTTGTCTTTAATGTTTTATTTTTAAACTCCAAATTCATTCAGATGATTTTCAGGTCAAAACAAATAGCGTGTTTTTATTGATCCCACTGCAGTTCTAGGCAAGACCAGCCCTATGAAGCAGCCCGATTGGTTGAGTAGTTAAAGTTAGGATAGCTGATTGGTCAGGGGATAGGATTTGAACAAATCGTTTCCGTTACCTCGCGTGAGCATGGATGCCTGGCCAATCATAGCGCATGAATACTATTTAAGGTCTTGCCTAGAACTGCATTGGGTTCCATATTAACGCGTCAATGGCCCCTCCCGACTGTACTCAACACTCCTACGACAGGTCTGGAGAACTCGTTACTTTTGTTCATACCCTGAGAAAATGAGTGAATGCCAGTAATTCTTTCATACCTGCCACTTAAGAACAAATCTGTTTGTACAAGTGGTTCCTTCAAACCCTTCCTGGCTAAACAGAGGGCGCTAAAAATCGCGAAGCGACGTGAGTCAAATTAATATTTACCTTAAACAGCGTCCGCAGGTTTTGTAGAACATGAGAATTTTAAAACCATTGGCATTAGACATTAAAAAAACCTTGTTTTGTGACTGTACATTGGATGTCTTTGTGTTTGTCATGTCTTGTATGTCCTGTCAGTGCTGTTTATCTCTTCCCTTTCTACCCATCAACCAGGTGCTTGGCGGGATTCACTGGGCACCGATGTGAACAAGCTGTGCTTAAGAAAGTCTCAGACTCAAAACGTATGTGAACACAACTGTATTCAACCCCACATGTCATTGCTGGTGTTTCACCCCTGTCATGTTTATGTCAGGCATTGTTCCTGCTGTAACTATTTCTATGAGCTCAAAGTGAGCCCTCTAAATGAGTCTAAAGGCTTAAGCACACTCTCCTGTGGAGAAGTGCACTAAAATTTGCATGTACTTTACATCTCATCACACCCCATCCATGCAGTTGAGAGCAGTGAACTGTCTCCATCTAGGGTTGAAGTTGTGTGTCTTGTATGGAGGTAAGACATACTAACTTCTGCTCCTCCCATTCAGCCTTCCCTCCATCCCCCCTAGAGAACACACTCGTAACCAGTATTACCTGCATCAGAACCTTTTTCCAAATGGTCCAGTGCTAGACCTTGGTTGGTAAAGCAGTGATGATTTTGATGTTTCAAGTCCAAACTCCATTGTCCAAAAATGTCTTACATATGTCAGGAGACCCAGGGGATCACTGGTTGGGCTGCTGGCACATCAAGACTAACGGAGCCATTACTTGGAGACCTCAATGCTCTTTCTGATTGCCATACTGTATGACTGCTATTATTTGAAGTTGGGACAAGACACGCCCACTTTTTTACAATTAAAAAATAGTTTTGACCCCCTCTTTTTCTGGGTGGGGTCATGCCAACCCGTATGTTGGGATTTTGTTACAGGCAAGACTAGTCTTCTGTCCTGGAGTAGCTGCAAAAGTACATGCAAATTTCAGTCTGCTGTTAAGACAGTATTCAAACCATAGAGTTTGATGGAGGGCCTGTGCCAAATATAACTTTTTCCTCATATAATCACCTTAAACTGGAGATGATAATTCCATGTCTTGTGTATTAAGGTCAAAGATGATTAATAGACTGACAGACTATAGCTAGACATATTGGTCTAGCTGGCCCTTCCTGCCAACACCAGTGATGACTGTCGTGGGTTTTGCGTTGCTTGTATGAACTAAGTCCCTTTCTCTTCTTGTCTGTTTCTTTTGTTTCCTACTCAGGTGTCCAAATGAATTTACTGGTGATCGCTGCCAAAACTATGTAATGGCCAGCTTTTACAGTATGTCTATTTTCTTATTCTACCTGTTCTTGGAGCATGCTTAATTAACCGTTCTTGTGCTGTGTTTCTGTTCTGTAGATCTGTGATTTATGCAGCACAAAACCATTTGCATGTTTGTTTCTGCATGGGGTATTGTAGAAGTTATAGAAATGTTATGTCCATTTCAAAAGACCCAAAATAAAGTTAGCAGATTTACCATTTTTAAAGTGGAAAATTAGTAAATTCTCAATGTTCAAATCTTCACTGTCTGTTTGTTTTAATATACCTGTATTTTTACAATAGACCTGATATATTACTATTTCTATAAGAACACAATCAAACCAATTGCCAGTTGGAATAAGCAGTGTTCTAACTATATGCAGTATTTGTGTAATTGTTGGTTTTAAATCAGTGATGAAATAACCTTTGCCGGTAAATGATGAGATATGATTTATTTTTTTCTTAACTGGACCCAGGTTATAGTAAATTTATTTTTGACATAAATGAAAATATAAATTTACACGTGATGAATCATAATAAGGTAGTATTTTTGATAAAGTTCAGTTCCAGTCCAAGCTATGCGACCAATCAGCGAGAAATTTAACAGCATCTGTTTAGAACTGCAGGTGTAGACATGCTGAAGTGTTACATTTTTATAAATGTAGAACAAGTGTCAATGATGTATTGTGAGAGCAAGTGCTACTATAGATGACAAAACAATTTTTCTTGTATGTTGTTCTAGTGGTATGTCTGAATTATTTCTGCAGCAGTTAGTGATGAAACTGAATCGCTTTATTTACATTTTCTGAGAGTTTATCTGTGGTTTCGCTGAACCTAGGCTCACTTTTAAATACGTCTTAAAAAAACATTTCATCTGCACCTGTATGGTAAGCCAGCCTGTTCAGGCTCCCAACACGTAAAACTGATGCTTGGTCAGTGGCTCTCAGCGTCAAATACCTCCTTAAAACTCCCCCTTTAACATCTGTATGGAACGCACAGCCCTGTAAGATAATGTAGTATTAAGAGAGACAATGGTAGAGAGTAGTATGAAAGACCAAGATTGGATGGGGTGTTTTTGTAACCTCACCCACCATCTTTTCCTAAACCTAACTGTCCCATTCTTGTGACGCATGTCAGTAAAACATATGTCCCCAAGTAGTGACGCCAATAGTCCCAACCCAGAGCATCTAAATATGACGGCAAAGGGCTGGACGTGAGTCCCGAAAGCATCAAATATTGACGTCAAGAGTCCCGACCTAGCTATTCTAAATATGACGCTAAAGAAGGTTTTTCGCTTCAATAACAAATGCCAAAGGCACCTGACCAAGTGTTGCTTTTTGACGTGATGGGAGTGAGAATGTGTTGCGGATGAGCAGCACATCAGGGGACAGCCCCATGTTCATCAACCAACTCAGGCTCAATACCATGAATACCATGGCTGAGCTGAGCCAAGTGCTTTCTTGCATGGAGCAAACAGCACTGCCCATAACTAGGGGACTGTCTGGGACAGCACACTCAACTGGGTCAGTTCTACAAACCAATGAGCCACTATTTTGTATGGTTAGCTGTTCTTGCTAGAACCTTCCCAACAGACAGTTGGAGAGATAAAGAAAATATAAAATATTAAGACAGGTATAAAATAAAACACATACAAGTTACAGTGCAGTGTAAGAAATTAATTATTATTTGATTGAATGAAAGGCAGCCTTAAACAATTGGGAGTTGCAGCAGTTTTATGGGAGTTTGTTCCAGATATGTGGTGTATAGGTTTAGGCAGAGAAATTATAGCGTTAATGGAAACCAACACTGACTGTTGAATGTGATGGGGTATCAAAGTCAGGAATTTTATATGCCCAAACATCTACCTCCTACTTCCTCTCTAAGAAGTTTTTCAGTGATATAACAAACCCTAACCCCTGCTTCTGAGAGAGGAAAAACATTATTTGCTTGACCACAAGGTAGTTTTAAGCATTTGCATTTTCCTGGTGAGGAAAATCTCAAAGTCACAACCATGATGTTTTGACTAGCAAAAGCAAGACAGCTCTCAATGCAAAAACACATATCAGTGTGATCGAGATGAGAGCAGCAACAGAAGTGTTGCAGTGTCCCTCACACTCTAGTTGTTCAATTACATTTGCTCTGCATTTTTTATTTTACACTAAGTTTAGAATTATTGATTTCCATAAACCAGTGTTTCTCAAATGGGGGTACACCATAGACTGTTAACATTAATGGACAGAGCACGCATTGGTTTGTGGAGATCTGCTATGAGTCGTTGAGTTTGCTGTTACGGGCGCAGTCATTTTGGTTGTGGATGCAATTGCACCTGACTGCAGTACGCAGTTCGGGGTTGGGCCAAATGTGGGCGGAGCTAAACGTTTGACTCCGTGAGCGACGATTTTAGACGAGAGGGAGGAGTGAGGGAGGAGCCATAGACTGTTGGGCGCTATCTGACTGTGACGTTAGCTGAGAGTTGGCAACGCTGCTTACACTCTACGTTACACACTTTCACTGGCAATCTGGATGCAACTGCTGCTGAAAGCTAGCCTACATAATTCGAGGTGAGATTTAGCTTTGCTAGGTTTTAAATATATCTTTGTTCCATAGTTATATTACATACTGTATAAGACAAGCAGCGGACTGTCAATCACATCATAGCCACACCCTAAAACACCCGTGCTTTAATGTCAATTTTAAAATCAACAACATCAACAAGATAATTCAAACAATTAACATCATTCTGTATTGCAGAAGACGTAAAACTAGCGATTCAGACCATAAACTCATGAAAATGTTTTCTGAGGTAATACATCAAGTGAGTAGTGGGTCACTTTTTCATAGACATCTACAGAAACCGACCTCCTTTTGCAACCGCACATATCGCCCCCTGCTGTAATTCAGATAGAATGTAGGTTTAAGGAGTCTCCCCCTGCTGGAATTCAGATAGAATGCAGGTTTAAGGCACTTCTGCATTTGCAGCACTTCGCCGAACCGGGCCCATTAATATTAACAGTCTATGGGGTACACACACCCCTAGGGGTAATTCGGAGTACTGCAGGGGGTACGTGAGGTTTTTGTTATTGAAAAAATATCAGTAATGCATAATTCCTAAATTAATTACACAATAATAATGACTGAATTTTGTGATAAATTTAAACATTCGAAGTGTAGCATTTGAGTGTTACAAAATTGTTGTTTAGGAAGTCTGACACTGTAGGCGCAGCAATGTAATGTATCTCTTTATTTAGGCTTTTTTTTCTACCAAATTTCTTCTTTGCACTGGTCCTTGCTAAAGAAATATTTTAAAGGGGGTACATTATTGAAAAAAGTTTGAGAAACACTGCTCTAAATCATCAAAAATAAAACTGATAATATGCATGTTGGGAATGGTGCATGGTTGTTATAGCATGCTAGATGTATAGTGTTTAATGCTGAGTGTTTCCCCACTATATGACTATATGTCTCTTGACTGTTTGGCATGGAGGTCTACAAATGCAGGCACACTGATAGAAGTGCATGCACTAAGCCACTGCAGTAGTGCTGCCTTCAAGTTACATACATTAAATATCATATTGTATTCACATCATTTAAAGTATTTCATTACAGTCCAACATGTGTTTTAAAAAACTGAATTTGTGTTTTAAAGGTACAGGAAACCTTAAAATTATGAATTTGTAATGAACTAGGTGTACACTAAAGCACTGCAAGAAATGTCATCAATTGCTGTGTTAGGCTCTCGTGTGACCCAGAACTCAGAGACAGAACACAGAGGAGCAGTTAAAGCGTTTATTGACACAAGGCTTGGAAATAGGCGGACGAGGGAATAGTCCAGTGAGCTGCTCCGGGTGGGACTGAAGCTGGAGGACGGCGGACAGGTGAGCGACCAGGGAAGCGGTGAAGTGAGCTGGTGGAAAGCACGATGAAGCAAACACAGAGCTAAAAGCTGGAAAACTAGGAAAGGTATCACTAGTAGCTGTGCTGAGCCAAGTTACCACGGTAATGGTTGTAACGAACTGGCGCTGTAGAGGTGAACAACCCGGGTAGTTAACTGCTGGGTGATTAGTGGAGATGTGCTGCAGCTGGGCTGGAAACAGAGCAGGAGAGAGTAGCCACGCCTCTTGACCTAGATTCCCAGGACACGCCTCTCGCCAGCAGGTGGGCACAAACACAGGGGAAAAGGGAAGAGGAAAACAAGCAGGACAGGGAAACAGACACTGACCCATAACATGCTGTGAATTTCTTCTAATGTTTTTATCATCTTTATTTCCTGATTCATGGGCTGGGATTTAAACAGTTTGGCAGTGTTTGATGACATACAGAAGAGTCCAGGATGTCTCTTTATCCGTGTGATTGTCATTAGTGTTGAATTGAGAATTGAGAGAATACCCATGCCTACTTCACAGGGAAGGACTATTACAGATAAAACATTTGGCGGATGTTTCGCCATAAAACCTAGAAGGAGTTTTTTCCAAATGAATAATGGAATTGCAATAATGTACAGTTACCCACACATTTCACTGTTACAATTTCTCACTCTGCCTCGAGGCTTGGGAAAGTCAGTGTGAGGAGGTCAGGGTAGTGGATGGCTGCGATTACCATCAGATATTGTAAGCATGGCTTTAAAAAAAAAAAAGCTGGCAATGGATGAAAATTAATAGATTAATGAAAAATGAAAGACATCATTGAATGTAATTGTCCAATATCAACACTCATGACTGACAATAGGGTTGCAAAAGACAGTGAAATAGAGAGCTTGTTTTTTCATGGGTTGTTGATGTTCTTTTATGTACTTTAGTTGGTGTCATTCCTCAGGTGCAGCCGGTTGATACTCAATCAGTGTTTAGCACACACAAACTTTCGATTTGGTTTCTTGTTGTGCTAAACTAGCATTTTAATTCAGGTTGCCAAAAGCTTATCAGGCTGAAACATACAGTTTGTTGCTATGAGATTCATGTGTCTACAATGAGGCATATAATATTCTGTTTGGAAATTCCAAAGGCCTTTTTCCGAATATAGCGTTTTCCGATTAACACGTGGGATATGTCGGTATTATTCAGGTTTTAGAAGCATTCTGTGGACATGTATACAGCGCATTCAGAATATGCATCTCAATCAGGGTTTTTACTGCAGTTTGTTAAAGTTTACAGCCTCTTGCCCTGCTTACAGTCAGCTCTGTGCATTGCTATGGTTACTGTACACAAACCAACCAGCCGACAGTTTGCTGGGCTGTGTTAGAGAGGCACAGCCAAAAGAAAAGACCACATCTCTGATCAGAATGAGAAATGCACCTACTTATAAACATTACAAAAGACTTAATTCATCAATATCAACAGGTTTTGGGATATGAGCTGACCTTTTCAAGAATGTGGTTGAAGGAATGAAAGAGGGAGGCTGTGTTTACATGGTCCACTTCCACTGCTGGAAAAGTTTGAAAAAATCCTATTTTTGCACGGCTGCATGTAACTGGAAATATAAGTGGAATATTCACTTTCATTAGCCATGGAAACAGCTTAGTGTGCATATTGTCTTTTTTGGAATAAGTGCATAAACCGGAATATTATGTGCAGATAAACGTAGTGTGCCTTGTTTGGCCATAGCAACCTACACCATGTGCCTTTGTTGTTCCCAATTTTATTTGCATCTAGTTGAAATGCACATACCACCCTGGTGCCTGGAGAAAAGTCAGAATAAACTCTGGTGATTTTAGCTGTTATTTGTTTCCTGTACCTTTAGGATAGATTTCAGATACTTCATGTTTATACAAATTCATATAGAAAGTCCAAGTGTGTAATGTGTGTATAATGACTGTGTTACCCTTAATCCATCAAGCTAAATCTGACTACATCTCTTTTACCTTAAAAACACATATGTGAGAACCAAAAATATTATCATCTCATCTGAAAAATCAAATTTCCTTTTTGTGTCACCTTTCTGCACTGACAGAACATCTTGGGATTGAATTTATGGGTATGGATTGTTCCTTCCTCCGTAAGCTAAAACCCTCTACTAAAGCTAGTTTTCTCTTGCCAGATGAAGGGATCATACAGCCTTGACCATCAGTACAAATAAGATATCACATTTGCACATATTGCAATAAAAAATATCACCAACACATCAACATTATTTAAGCACTGTGATGCATCTGCAAGCTGTCAAATGTGCCTTTTTAAATGCAGGTCAACAGTTTACCGCTGCTGATTTATTTGAGTATACCATGAAAGCCAAAGAGGCTGTACATTTCTGATGCTGTATGTTCACACCCCTTCGGCTCGCCCTTCCTGCATATTCTGTTGCAACCAGTGTTCAGCATGAGACAATAGAGCAGCATCACTGTCCTCCTAAATCCATCCATGCCCTTCCATCTGCCTTTCTGTTTCCACCTCCACCACATCTATGTTTCCAACTATTCTCTCCCTTCTTCCTCATACTGTAGCAGCTCTGTACTTTCTGCCTCTTCTCATCACACATTTGCAGAAAAGAATGCATAAAAATGTCTAATATCAACCTGCACAAAGAAAGCGGATGAGAATTAGCTTTTGGGCTTATGTCACATTTATCTCACATTGATATTAATTACTCTCAATATTTTGTTTCTTTCAATGAGGCAATTATATTAAAATGGAACGCAATATATTCTTATACAATGCCAGCTCTAGGACTGTTGACTAATTTAAAATTACTGCATGGACCCTGCTGCGTCCTTTCAAGTTCTCAGTTATGGCTGACAAGACAATTAAAGGTCCAATATGTAATATATTTACTGTAGTTAATCACAAACTGACCACAATATGTTACCAGACATTAAGGAAACATGCTAAGTTAAAATACTATCTCCCTGACAACAATGCTATGCAACAAAACTGCCGAAATTCTTTCCCCGCTTCTGTGCAGCGGTCGTAGCCGACAGACTGTGCCCTGGGTGCAGACAGCTGCGAGGTTGCAGTCTTTTTAGCAGCTGTTGCAGTGACATTAAGCCAAGAAAATGTGGCTGTCAGTCGGGCACAAAGCTCCACAGGGTCACAGTCTTTTTAGAGGTTGTTGTTGTCACGTTTAGCCGATAAAAGGTGACTGTCAGCTGGGTAAAGAGCTTTGCAAGAGCACAGGCTTTTATAACCATCAACATAACAGCATCTAGCAACTCCGCTGCAGAGTAATGTCTGGCAATACGAGACTAGCATCTAGCTAACATTGACATTATGGGACGTTGGGTTTAGCATTTGCAACCTGGCAAACGCTAAAACGCTTGCTGTCAGTATTACATATTGGACCTTTAACCGACACATTCATCAAACATTCATCGTTTTAGGCATAAAACCAAATTTCTCTGCAGATGCTTTATGGAATGATATAAATGAGCACTTTATTATTTGATTGTACTTTGGTAAATTGCATGCAGCTGTGGAAAGAAGAAAGCACACTTTACTGATGATTTATATTGGTGGGGTAAATCTGGATATATAAAAGGGAGGTCAAAATGAAGCAAACTGTACAAGCAATGCAAACGCTAAAATAACAACAGTGCAAAGAAAAACCCAACACTGAAATATGCAGGTATGGGTTTCATGCTCAGTACTCCTTACACAGCATTGATGAACAATGGAGGACAATTCTACAAAAAAAAATAAAGTGAAGGGAAACAGGCCAATGGATTAGAAGTCATCTTGGAGATATTATGTGATATCAAAGTGTTTACATTTAGACTGCTTTGAAATAAGTTTAAACATTTTCCATGCATGTGTATATATATATATATATATATATATATATATATATATCTATATATATATATATATATATATATATTCTGTTAGAGTAAGGTGACCGATAACTCAGTGTTGTTCCTCCAAGACACACCAGCGTCTCCTATATTTTAAATGAGTTCTTCTTCGAATGGTGTGCCAACCATGGAGAGACGATGTTCAAGGTTTTTAGGACGATAAAGAATTAGCAGGGAGCATGGTTGAGATCTGGATTTCGGTGTATTGCATGTTAGTCATTTCTCTTTGATTGCTGACTAGAGCCCTATCGATACAGGATTCATGAGGTCAATAACAGTATTGATATTTAAAAGTTTTTAAAAAATTGGATGTCGGGCGACCGGATAGCTCAGTTGGTAGAGCAGTCGCCCATATATAGAGGTTTACTCCTCGACAGAGCGGCCCGAGTTCAACTCCGACCTGTGGCCCTTTGCTGTATGTCATTCCCCCCCCTCTCTCTCCCCTTTCATGTCTTCAACTGTCCTGCAAAAATAAAGGCCAAAGATGCCCCAAAAAATAAAAATAAAAATCGGATGTCATAATAGTTCCAGTCAAAAGTTTGGACATTCTTTCCAATTCAAGTGAATGAGAAAACGTGTCCAAACATTTGACTGGTACTATAGATTCACTGGCTGACAAACTTAAACATTTTTGATGATTTTGATTAAGATAAAGCTATAGTGTGTAGTTTCTGTCTCCCCCATGAGGAATTCTAAGTAATGACAACAACACTGTTGGCACATCCACATGATACAAGCCTTACGTGATCACGCAACATAGCCATACTGACAAATACAGAAAGAGTTGTTTAGAGCTGAGAGTCTTAATTAGCTTTGTAGCAACTCATTTGGGCTAAAGGGTGCCTTTTGCATCTGTATCTGACACTGAGAGCCAATGACCAAGTGTCAGAATTTGACGAGTTCGGAGTGAGAATGGGTTTGAAAGTCAGGATATCTCGGCCTCTGCTGCTTTGACTTTTTAAACTGTCTTCTCTTCTCACTAGTCCACAACTTCATGGAAACGCAATACTAAATCCCTGTAGTACCAAGCGCTAAAGTAAATCCTTTGTTCCTTTGTTCCATGAGACTGACCACAGTCAGTCATAATTCCCATGTTCGGCTGCTGTGAAAGCTTAATAAATGAGGGCTACTGTGTCTCCAAGCTCAGTGGATTATATTTTAAGGATGCATTTGGACTGTTGGTTGCTGTAAATGTAAAAACCTCCTTACAGAGCCTTTGCTTATTGTTTGGGTTTATGGCTGTAATGGTCTTAATGTATGTCTGTATGTGCGTGTTGTACACCTAAAGTTTTAAGACTGGACTGTCCTCTTTTTCAGAAGCTGAGGAGCTGTATCAGAAACGTATTTTAACAATAACAGGAATCTGCATTGCACTCCTAGTCGTTGGAATCATGTGTGTGGTTGCCTACTGCAAAACAAAGTAATTCATGTCACATTTCTATGTTTCATTTATGACTTAAATATACACTCCCTGATTTTAATATAGTGCCCAATAGTTCTCCCAAATCCCAAAATTGTGAAAATAAAAAAGTGTGAACTGTGTTGTGTTTGTTTTTTGTATGGCTCATTTTAAAAGTTGGGCAACAAAGTAACAAATTTCAGAATAAGTACATGCCAATAAAATAATACAAAAAAGTATGTGAATAAATATTTAGATCAAAGAACAAATCCAATCAATAAAATGTCTAATATGTGTTAGGATGAGATTGAGATGTTTTCCCAGAGGGAGACTACCTGGGTGTCATGACAGCAAAAGCTCAGCCACCTTGAGTTTTGAACTTTGAGTCGGAAACAACGATTTTATTCTGATCAACTGAGAGGCCTAACAGGAAGCCAGTGAACCCAAAACTGTGGTAATAATATGCCTGTTGAGTCTTATCAGGATGGGAAGTCTTCTACGCAGCAGAATTTGGAAGACTTGTGCTAGAGCTTCTAGACTTAAACATTAATACAGGAAATTACAATAGTCAAGACTCAATACCAAAATTGACCCAGAGGTTTTTGAAAACCAACTTTGAGCTGGTGGTCTAATGTACTGTAACATTTCAAGTGACCTCATTCAGACAAATGTCCTGGGTTTTACAAATACATAAAGCTAGACATCATCCGCATAGCAATGATCAGAGATACAGCCAAACCAAATGGGCTGAGACATTTGGGGATTTTGTGGTGCTATTGGACACAATAACAATATTATGAAGTGTATTTTGTATTGAACTCAATACGTAAAAAAACACCAATTACCATTACTACAGCCAAGCCATAAAATGAAATTGGGGTATATTTATTACTTTATATATCTACATTTGGAACTTTCCCCTCAGACATGTTGTCCAGTTGTGATCTGGGCTGCTTCACAATCTAGTTTGTTTCTTCACAAACAGGAAGCAGAGGAAGAAGCTCCATGACCGTCTGAGGCAGAGCCTGAGGAAAAAGAGGAAAAATACCAATACTGGTATTGGCCCCAATCTGGCAAGCTCAGCCAGAGGACGTCAGATTTCTAACTTGCCTCTTCAAGATTTGCAGCTTAACAATGTATGCTGCATTGGTGTTAAATAAAAGGTGTCAAAACCTGTTAAATCTGTGCACACACACAATTGTCAATCTATTTTCTGCTCCTCTTTTTATAGCAATGTAATGGGACGACTATACAGCATGCATCTGAGATGGAGACAGAAACAAACTTCTCAACAAGCAAAAGTGCTTTAACTGCGCATGAACCCACCACATTCACCCACATCTCTAGCCAAAGGTAAGGAAGAACTTAAAATATGCTTTCTCAGTTTGGTAAATTTGGTTGGGGTGGTGGATGGGTCAAACACAGGACTTTCACCTAGGAGACCGGGGATCGTGTAGCGCGTGACACGTTTCGTAAAACCCAACTGTAACCTTCCCGTTATTGTTTTCCTAAACCCAACTGTTTATTGTTTTCCTAAACCCAACCATCATGTTCTTCTTTTCCTAAACCCAAACGTCTCGTTGTTGTCCCGTTGTAACTCTGTCAGAGGCACCCACCGCTAGCCTAGCTTAGCACAGATCCTGGAGGTAACCGGCTCCAACTAGCCTATTGCTCCCAATAAGTGACAAAATAACGCCAACATTTTTGTATTTACATAATACACAAATAACACTGCTACTTCTGCTACTTGGGTGGAGTGATTTGCTTGCAGCACCTGAGAAGCGCAGTGGTGAGGAGCAGAGAGTACCAGTGCTTTGCCTTTCTGAGAATATAGTTCCCAGTTTATATATGGTTAGAAGATGTGACCTTGTTATTTGTACACACTGTGACTATACAAATCACAACATGTAAATAGGAAAATGTTGGCGTTATTTTGTCAATTATTGGGAGCAGTAAGCTAGATGGAGCCAGTTACCTCCAGGATCTGTGCTAAGCTAGGCTAGCGGTGGCACCCAGCGGTGCTAGCTGTGGCACCCACCGCCAGTCAGGCAGAGTTACGACACACACAGAGATGAGAAGGGTATGTATGGACTTATCTAACTCTGGGGGATACGGGGAATAAGACAAAGTCCCAATAAGTCAGCGTGTTCCTTTAAGGGGTTGTGTTAATTTCACAGAATTCTGTGAGATCCGGCTGGGTTAACTGCTCCTCAGATCTTTGCAGGGTAAATCCAGACACCAACTAGACTATCTGTCCAATCTGTTGCATGACTAAAACAACTTTTGAACGTACACGTTCCACCAAAACAAGGTCCTGTCAGAGGCTATTTTGCAGCGGCACCATGGCTCCGATGCTCTTTTGCCCATGCTCTCCGTGAAGTTTGCTGAAAGTGATGTAATAGCGTTTCATGTGGAGTGAGCACTGCGCTGGACTCCGTTGGTAAAAAATCTGTAAAAAAAAAAGTAGCCTTTCATATATGGGGGAAATATTTATTCATAATTCAAATTGAAAGTCCAAAGAGAAATTGAAAGTCCAAAGAGAAAACAAAGCGAGATCAAATTAAAAATATTATTATTTATTTTTTATTTTCCATTTGGCTTTGACTTTTGAATTTAATATTTGGCTTTTGAATTTCAATTTAACATTGGCTTTTAATTTTCATTTAATATTTGGCTTTTGAATTTCAATTTAACATTGGCTTTTCATTTTAATTTAATATTTGGCATTTCAATTTCCATTTAACATTGCCTTTTCGTTTGGACTTGACACATGTCAATGTAAATGAGGAGGCGTGGCCCAAAGGCTGGTGGGAGGGTCTGAAACGAAAGGGGCGCAGAGGCACCTTATGAACAGCAAGGGGGAGCTTACTGCTGGGGAGCATCTGTTTGCAGCTTCTATTCTCCAACATGTAGGCTAGGCTACTCACAACAATCACTCCTGATTGACGGCCTTTTGTACAGCCCATGTAGGCTACTTTTTCCAGCTGTCAGCGGTGTCTGTAAGCCTCACTGGCCGGCCAGCAGGGAGGCGATCCCGGCCGCCACCAGCTGGCTGTCCCCCGTCAGACTGAAGCTTCTGACAACATCGGAGAAAATGT
The DNA here is from genome assembly GCA_025617405.1 of Perca schrenkii. Taxonomy (NCBI): domain Eukaryota; kingdom Metazoa; phylum Chordata; class Actinopteri; order Perciformes; family Percidae; genus Perca; species Perca schrenkii. The sequence goes on along the minus strand of CM046802.1, from coordinate 1,606,146 downwards.
GCAGTTGGCCATCAACATTTGTAAAACTGCCCATATTCAAACTCTACACAGTTAATTTATCGCATAAAAAAAGTCTCAGAAGTGAATTTAGTGGTGAAAAAGCAGGAAATTGTAAAAAAGCAATTGATTCTATAATCTAGATCGGGAGATTGCAGTAGTAACAGCAGCAAACATCTGGAAACTTTTTAAAATTTCCATCAAGCTTCAGTCTGACGGGACAGCCAGCTGGTGGCGGCCGGGATCGCCTCCCTGCTGGCCGGCCAGTGATGCTTACGGACACCGCTATCCCCTCAGCAACACCAGTGGATGTCTTGCCTCGGACACCAAAATGTCCAGGACATTATGCCAAATGTTTCCAATGTTCAAACCCAGAGAGATCTGTCATTTTAATCAGGGGCACGGACAGTGTCATTTGGTCACGTTGTGGTTGTCTGCCAGAAGCTGTCATAAATGTACTTTTTATCCAGTTTAAGCAATATTTTATTACACTTTGTAGATCTTAGTTGTTTCAACTATATTTTTAACCAGATGAAGGAGTTTAGACATCGGATGTTTGGATCTTAAGTTATCAGAGAAACAAGCCAAGCAAATTGTGGCAGCTCTCCGCCGACAATTTTTTACGTGAAACTGCTGTGTTTGTACCAGTGTTGTGACCAAGTCATCTTCGTCCCAGGTAAGTAATTTGGTCCAAGTCTCAAGCAAGTCTTGAGTTATTTTTTGGGGGCAGGTCAAGTCAAGTCACAGGTTACAGTACGTAAAGTCAAGTCCAGAACCTAATAAAGCAAGTTAAGTTTTTTACACCCAAGATAAAGCACTCTTAACTTAAGTATCCAGTCCCCATAAAGACAAAAGACGAGGTATTGGTAGCCCGCCTAATAAAATGTTCGGCTAGTTTGTATAACTAGTACAAAAAAGATTGCAATGAATTTAATCTGTATTATAATTATTGATATTCAGAGAAACGGTCTTGCATTCAGCAGTTTGCTTTTTTCAAAATCCCAAATCCCAAAGTGATTACTCGTGGCACAGACGCAGCCATTGTGCTGGTCTGGTCCGACTAATGAGGCTTCATCAGGGGTCTTTGATGATACACTTTGCCATAGCAACGATTTTAACTGACAGCCAGTAATCCAATCATGACAAATCGTCCAATCACGGTTCACAGTTTGCGCTGCTGTTGCTGTGTAGCATACCAGTTAGATAGAAACGTGATGACATTAAATTATATTATTTTATATTTAACAGCTAACATTCAAACTTATGAATACAGCAAGTCAAGTTTTGAGTCATTAACTTACAAGTCCAAGTCAAGTCTCATGTCATTTACTTTTTGTCAAGTGGCAAGTCATCAAAACGGTGACTCAAGTCGACTTGAGTCCAATTCATCAAGTCTCAAGTCAACATTTCTGCTTTGTACTGGTTGAAATCACCAGGTCTGTCTGAAGAGGAGGAGACGTCTATAATTCTGAATCTTAATCAGAGGGGCCAACATGCTCTATTGCCTCAAAATGCACAGAATTGTCTGCACCAGGATGTGCTGTGCCACGAATCAAACCACCTGTCAGTTCTGTTTATGCACTGAAAAGATTTTGTCTATCATAAAAAAAATTCATTCTTCAAATACCTTGGAGTGCACGTGGACAGTGACCTTTCATGTAGACTATATCTGCAGCAAAGTACAGCAGAGAATCTACGTTTTAAGGAGACTTAGGTCATTCGGAGCGAGCAGCGAAATCCTGTTTCTTTTCTTTGTTTCAACAATTCAAAGCATCCTGCAGAATGGAGGCACAGTGTGGTTTGGGGGCCTCTCAGTTAATCTGAAGGCCAGGATTCTACGGCTCCTGAGGATTTGTTCCAAATTGGTGGGACGTTCAGTGGAGAACGCGTTCACTGAAAGCCACGTATTGCACACCGTCAGACTGGCTGACAAAATCTCCTAGGACTCTTCCCATGTGTTGCATGGGGAGTACCAACTCCTGCCCTCCGGGAGGCGCTATAGGGTCCCAGACTGCAGAAAGAACAAATATAAACACTCATTTGTTCCTCTGTCAATATCTCTGCTGAATCAACACAGGATAGCAAAGAAGTGATAGTTCCCCCCTATTTTTACTTTTATCAATATATTTATGGCTATTTAAGACCACTCTTGCAGGGCAGGGCCCCCCTCATATTAATTAATTAAGCATCTATTTATGTTTTATTGATGCCTCTATGTTTTTAGCTTTTGTTTTTAGGTTGTTGTGTTGTGATTGTTGGAGCTTGTATTGCAAGACAAATTTCCGTGTACACGGACAATAAAGTGCTATCTATCTATCTATCTATCTAAATCTGGTGTTCATACACGGCCATGCACCGAAAAGGGATGTATAAAGAGAAAGGCAGTGACGCAAGACGGACGGTTCATCTGGCATATGCTAACATTTTGAAAGAGCACTTACAAGATGGATGTATTTGTTTGGACGTTGAGTTCAAATATTAACAATCTTTCTCCCGAATTACAAACTCTGCCTGAAGCTGTAATAAACATTATTTTGACTATTATAATTGAACAGGATAAAACAGAACGGGATCAAACATCTTTATTTGGTTCCACTTTCTTAAATTTTGACAGGCTCAATCCTGATTGGCTAAACATATAACACATTTGAAAAGAGTTTCAGTTGATGATTATATAATTAAATAACTGCTGCATCAGTAAATTAGATTTAGAATTCATGCTGACTGTGAGCAGACTGTGAGCAAACTGGAATGAAATACATGAAAGGTTCAGGTGCACAAATTTGACCCACAATATATTTATGTCATGGTCTAGTGGCCTGTCTGAAACCTGTCTCCATGTAAACGACCACCTCCCTGTCTCTGCAGCTGGAGTAATGACTGGAGCAACAGTGTTCTGTCTGACACTGAGTCTGTCTCGGTGATGTCATTGGCGGAGAATAGCCAGCGTGCCACACAGAGCAGACGGGATCGTCTGAATGCCACTGGCGGCAGCAAAGACTTAAGTGCTCATTCAAAGAAGTGCCGAGACACACCCAACCTCGACAGGGACTTGCCTTAAAGTACAAGGTAATTCGATAAATACTTTGAGTCACAAACATGGAACGCATACACAAATAATCACGGATAATGACTCATACCGATTAATAATCAATAATTCTTTAATCAATAAAGATCCATTGTCCAAGTACAACTAAAAGCAAAAAGGCAAACAAGCAAGTGTGTGGCATGTGTGTGTGTGTGTGTGTGTGTGCGTGTGCGTGTGTGTGTCTGTATGTGCGTGTGTGTGTGTCACATGAGAGTTGAAAGTTCGAAGATGGCGAGGGAGATTAAGAGAGTTGAGACACTTTGGGTGAACTTGTGTCGCAGATGGCGTGGAGCTAAGCTGAGTTACACGAAACACTATCTGTGCAATTAAAAGGTGTGTGAATGCCAGTTAGAGCATGTAGATATGCATGTTTATGCTAGTGTATGTGGGTGTGGTTAGTAAAAAGGAAGAAAGACAAGGCAAAGCAATACATGAGATTCTGACTTCCAGCGTGGAGAATACCCAATCCCTTCATCCACTCAGAGCTCGGCTGTGTGTCGCCAGAGTTCTAATCATTTGAACGATGAAGAGTTGATTAACCGTATCCCCAGAAGCACATAGCTAACATCCCAGTGGCGTGGGACAACACAGTTAATGTAGCACATCATGCATACATAAACAATGCAGCAACACCATGATTAAGGCACTTTAACACAGCGGTCTAATTCACATTGATACAGTAAGACTTACACAGCAATAGAGATTACAAATACATCAAATAGCAAACTAATTAATTCTCCCTGCTCAGAACTATAGCCTCTTACGTTCGATCGCTTCCTGTAACAATTTAGGTAGGGGTGTCCCCGAGTAAGAATTTTCATAGACAAATCAGAAAAGTTTTGCGTGGACTGATCGTTGAATCATGTGGGTGGGGGAGACGCTGGTCACGGATCATTGAAAGTTAAACTTAAATCTGTCATAGGGCGGTTGGAAAAGCTTCATAGATTTGCAACGAAACAAAACAGATTTAGAACGTTGCAGGGAAAAGTTGCAGCGGTCAGAACCAGCCCGGAGGTTCAACGAGCGCCCGCCAGCACGGTATACGGTGGAGCAACCTAGAGAGCGACTGAAGAGAGCAGTGAGTCAGAGCAATAAAACGTTTTTGCTGTTTCATCACTAGAAATGCAGCTGTAGCAAGCATCTTACTATCACTATCATTATCTACATTCAAGATGATATCCAGCTACAAAAAAAGCCTGAAAGTCGGAAGTTAGCAAGGAAGTACAAAGAGTCTTTTTGTGCTATGAAGATAATACACCGTCTCATCTCATCGCATTGGTGTAAACTGGCAGGTTTTAGAACGCTGCTTACCGACACACTGCAAGTAGCTACAAGTAGCTGCAAGTTGTACACTTGTCTCGTCCAGAATCTTCGGTCTGGACTGGACTTTGCGACGCTGCGGAGATTCAACTGTGAGACTGGCAGTCGAATCCAGCTCCGATCGAAGCATTGAATATTCTACTGTTCGGGGTCACCCCTAGATTTAGGTGTGTTTTATTCCGTCCGAATTGAACAAATACGGGCCCTTATGTCGCTTATCAGCTAATTTAACAGCAAGCTCATCCTTCAGGGGGCAGCAAAGTAAATAGCTGAGTCGACTTGGTGAACAAAGTGTGCAGGTCTTAGGAGTTATACTTCTATTCCTTGGAGAAGACAGTGTTGTCTCTACCTTCTGCATGTTAGATGAAATGGCTGATTGCACAGCAATTTCTCCAAACCAAAACGCATTGCAATAAACACAGTCTGTCACATAAACACATGTCCACCGAGGTGGAGAACTGCTAATTAAAAGTACAACCCTTTGACAGTGTGCGTCTCCTGAAGCAGCTTCTGCAGCCACAATGGAAAAACAAGGCTGGGGTAACCTGCCTGTTGGCTTTTATCTCCTAGGTGATGTTGCAGGGACTCCCCGGAGTTTCCGTGAGGCTCGTCCATTGGGAAGCCAGGATCTGAATTCAGACCTAAAGTACTCTATATCGACGGTAATTTATTTCCGGGATTGTTCCAGTGTCGCCAGAAATTCCGCCAGATGTCCCTCATTTTAGGCCGGATGTCTGTCACCTTCCTCTTTCTTTGTGTTGCCGTTCTAACCTCCGGTGGATTTGTGAGGACTATGGTTAACTGCTCCTCAGATCTCTGCAGGGTAAATCCAGACAGCTAGCTAGACTATCTGTCCAATCTGAGTTTTCTGTTGCACGACTAAAACAACCTTTGAATGAAGATGACCTTCCTCGGCAGCACTGTGGAGGAAGGTCTGGCAATGCGAAACTGAAGAGCCCCACCGAGCTACCCAAGTTGGTGCTCTGCCTCCTCCTTCATTCCTTCTGGTCTATTCTTTTATTGCTGCCTCTCCATAACTCCTCATTACCCAAACGTTACTCCAGCCTGTAATAACCATTACACGCTGCCATAACAGCACCACCATCCCAGCCCGCTTCATCACTCTATCGACCTTCTCCCGTCGCTCCAGCATTATGCCAGCAGAATATCTCTGGCAATCATGTTAATCTAGCTCAGCAAATAAATCATTGTTAGCGCAGCTTCATCATCCACTACCTTCAGGGTCAAAGGACCTCACTTCCACTGAGTTTGCTTTAGCGGTGATACAATCTGCTCAGCTTTTCCAGATCGAAGATCCGAGCTGGTTGTGTTTTTTTAAATCATACATCAACACGGCTTTACTTTCTGAGGGACAGGCTTTTACAGCTTTTATAGGCTTTTCACTACACAGGCAGGGCCTACAGTACACCCATTAAGCATCAACAGTGTCAATGCCTTCGCTCACTTTTTTGGTCCTAATTTTCAACCAGGGCAGCGAACTAATAATACAACGTGCATCCATATTTCCATGGGCCAATGGTAAACTTTGCAAAGGTTATCTCTGACCTGAAAGTCCACAAGGGCTGTCTGGAGATCGCAGCTAAACAGGAAACAATGTAATTGTCTGTTGTGCTGGATTTAATAGAAGTGAATGTAAAAGGGATTATACATTTGTAGGATAGAAACGTAATGTGACTGTACCTAAACAGTGAGGTTTTGTTATAATACCCACTGCACCAAATCCCAAAGTCTCCTCTCAGCTCAGTGATGTTTTGAAACTAAACAGTTTAGAATAAATCTGGGGATTTAGGGTGCTTTTGGTTTCTATAGCAGAATCAGGGGAATGTACAGTTATGGTCATATTGTTCCAAAGTGAACATTTGTTGGTTTGTTATGATAGAGTTACTGGAGAGTACTTACTGTAAGTGGTTCACAAATTGACTGTTGTCTGATGGGCCATTATGTCAGGAATATGATGGATGAATCCATATTGTAGGCGACATGAGGGCTCAGTGGTTAGCACGTCACCTCAGCAGGGCTCAAATCCATCAACCGGTTGGGCCTATCACAACACATACATTTAAACACTGTAAGTGAATGTGAATGAAAGAATGTAATGGAAGATTGAAATATAAATCAACACCTAAACATTAAGAGCCAAATATACACTAAATTAAACTTTAGGCAACATAAATTACTCAAAATTGCTCATATTTGAAAGTTGTCTGATCTGTGTGTACCAAGACACACCCTTTCAAGATTAGCCTTTTTTCCATTTTGCAATAAAGAATCTGCCTCTTAAATCTTGAAAGAAAAAACAAAGACCTCTGCTTTTACACTATGCATCATGCTCCTGAATATGCAGCTTCCTCTGTCAACCTAGAAATAATGTGATTATTATTTATTGTGTGATAACTTATGCTGATGTCATTGGCCTTGCCTGAACCTGTAGTTGGTTGTGTATTAGACTCAGTATTATGTTCAATAACTGTGGTACACACACGTTGCACATGAACATCTTTCAAGTAAATGGATGAAATGTGTTTCTGTTGTAGGTATGCATCTGCCATGACGAACCCGACACAGCTGTCTCCGGTGTCCTGCACCTCTCCTGCAACTCCAGGGTCTCCTCCATCAGAGATGTCCGCCCCCCTGTCCAGCCTGGCCATCTCTGTCCCCTCTGTGGCTCCAAGCCCCTCCGGCGAGGAGGAGCGCCCCCTGCTGTTGTCAAACTCACATCAGCCACGCAAGTCTTCAAACCGAGATGAACAGAAGAGGATCTCGGCCCACTACAACCATGGCCATGTGGCACACAGCTTACCGCCTAGCCCGCTGTTTCCTAATGGGAATGGTTACTACCAAAGCATAGGTGACCATGACACCACAGCTGGCAGCCAGATGTTCTCAGCATCACCTGAGAAGCTTCTTACGAACAACAACATCAACAACTGCAGCACCAAACGAGTCCCCAACGGCCATGTGTTGCGTAATGCGGAGTCCAGTGGTGACAGCATGCTAGTGAGTGAAACAGATGCGCCTCAAGGGGAACACACACCCTTCTTTACTACAGATAGCACTGCAAGCCTGCTGCTCTGGGCTTTGGACAGCAGCAGGACTAACCCAGCATCTCTAAATGATGACCTGCAAGACAAGTCATGCAGTTCCATCACCACCACCAAACTAAATCCAGTTGCTGTGTAAACTTAAAAAAAAAAAAAAAGGAATTGCTGAGAATCCTTTATGTTGAGGGGAAAAAAGGAATAGTCACTATTAAACTTTTATTTTCTATAAATTATTTGCCGTGTAAAGACTTTAAAGATAAATGAAAAATGAAACTTTTATTTTAGTGATGTAGCTAATAAAGTAAACTTTTATAAAAAAAACAACATACATTTACTAATGTGTTCATGTCTTGTAGGTAAAGTGCCATACACTAGTATGTAGCAACAGTTCATGGTATATTTCAGTGCAGAAAAAATATCAACGGTGCCTTTCTGTTTAGTATGCTTAAGGGATCTGAAACATTGCATACTGGGCCATATATTCACCATCTTAATCTTCCAGTTAACAATCAAAACTAACTTGCTGGCTGCTTTTAACATCCTGGAGTTGGAAGTGCCCACTGACACGACAGTTTGATATGAGATTTATACGAGGTGCATGCTACATCCTTGAAAGCTGTGATGGAATAATGCGCAGTTTGAGTGGTTTCCATTCCAGCCATTTGACCTGATACTGAACTTCAACACCTGGACTCGTGTATGACTAGACGATTGATCAGCTTATTACCTGCATTTGTTGAGTAATGGAAAAGAAAAGATGTTAGAAATCATAAAGGTTTTATTCATCGCCATCTAATTCAGAATCCTGCTGGTGAACAAATATTGTAACTGTTAGATAAAGGTGCAATCACTAAAGTCTGGCTCTGTAGTGTTACTAATACTGTCAGTTATATGCCTAACATAACCACCATAGAGTTTTCTTTTTAGTAAATTCAATATTGGGATTTGATTTACATATTACAAGTTTACTAATTCTATGTTAAAGGGTACTGCTCTGGTGTTGTATTGCACTTACATAGCTCACAAAGGACAATGCTGGTCCCTATCCGGACCGAGGCTCAGTCCTTGCCGCAGCGCCCGTGCTGGAATCCCACCTGCGGCCCTTTGCTGCATGTCATTCCCCCTCTATCTACCCTTTCAAGTCGTAAGCTGTCCTATCAAATAAAGGCCTAAAATGCCCAAAAAACAATCTTTAAACAAAGACACAAAAAAAACCCAGAAAAAAACCGTCATTGACACATCAGAGGCCTAAATATCCTGACTTTAACTCCTGAGAATGAGTCAAGCTCAACGCTGGATCCTACATTTACAATACTGCTTAAAGTATCTTTTTTTAAAGTAAAGTTTCATTTCTTTCTATAGTTACATCTTCACATAGTGCAAACTGACTCAGATAAAGTGGTGCCATCAAAGAAAACTACTAGCATTAAGAACAGCAATGCTCTATTTCTTCAAGAGACCACTCATACTTGTGCCCTCCGACACCAGTATGATATTACTACAGAAGAGGATAAGGGCCAATGTGAAAAATGTATTTCAGTTCTAAATTTAAAGTCACAATTCTGATTTAATTCTCAGGATTGTGAATAAAAAGTTCAAAATTAGAATTCAGACTTTTATTCTCGGAATTCTAAATTTAATCTCAGAACTCAAACATTTTTCACATGTGGCCCTAATTCTCTTCCATGGATTACTGATCACATTTTTAAATGCAGAAATATCTACAAAGTGTTTACTGAATATATGGCTTATTTTGCCCTTCTTAAAGACATCCATGTGGTCCTGAGCAGTGCATTTTGGGGATTTAGGAAATATGCTAAATATATACACGATGGCTACCTGCTTTAATTTGTTCAGTCATATCTCTGGTATGATAGACATTTATTTTCTAAATTCAACTTGTTACAATTTCCCAAAGAATAAATGCATACACGCAGTATGCATTTATTTTTTCAACTAACCCAGCTTGTGTTCACGTGCAGTCTCATTGTATGTGTGATTTAAACAAATGTCTGCTAACATGAACATAAGTTTATGAAATCTGCCAAAGACTGTCACCTGTTATGAAAAGTACATAAAAATAACAATTTTTGGTCTCTGTAATCAACCATAGTTTCTTAATTCTACATATGTAGAATCAGCATATGAGTAAGTATGATGACAAAGACGTGCTGCTCCATGATTTGTGTTTTAATGGTGGCCATTCTTCTGTATTTTATGGTAACATTAAGATTATTTATTTATTTTTTTGGTGATTCTTGTTCATTACAAGCATTAATTACTGATTTATTAATATTTTAACAAACATGATTTTACAGATGTAAAATATATATAGCCATTTGTCACATGGTTACTAGTACAAAATAGAAAATAAGTACTTGCATATTTTGTCACTTGAACGCTTAACATAACTCACAATGCATTGCTTTTAGGTCTAGGAGTGTCTTCAAATGATGTAAATACACCATGGAAACCTTCAGTGCTGTTGTTTCTTATTAAATATTAAATCAGTTCTATGTTTTGTGCCTCACAGTGTCAACATATTTCTGCTTTTAAAATGTTCTGCCTTACCACTGAAGAATGCAATGAGAATGAATCTCGTGCAGCTGTAATGATAAAGACATTTATTATGTTTCACATTTCATCATAAATGTGAACATTTGGAAAACATTATTGGTGTTGAACCTATTGTTATTATAGTAACACTATCAGATACAATAATGTTAGTAACACTATCAGATACAATAGTAATGTAAATGTAATTAACACATTTTGAAAACAAGCCACACAGTACAACAAAAGAAATACAACAGCACAACAAAGAAATAACACACTTACAAATGTAGAGTCTAAATTATGTTCTATGTAATCTAAATGAACTGTTGGATATTATGCAGTTTTTTTTGAGTATGACTCAGGAAATGTCAGATTGGACCTGAACGCAGACAGTGAAAAAAAATGTGGTTGGCTCCAGTAGTCTTTGTTAAAAAACTTGCAAGACTGGAACACAGTGCGTTCCATTTCCCTCGAAACTTGGAAGCCGTAGCCGGGAATGACGTCACACTCAAGTTGAAGTTGTTGAGATTTTTCATTGTGGGCTAGCCAGGTTAACCGTTGTTAGCAATACCAATTGATAACAACGCATTACTCTATAGTTTTTTGTGCATACAAACAGCATAACATCATGTCCACAGATAGAAGTTGGACAGGACTGTATCGACCTATTTAGTGAGACACAAATAAGACAGAAGTGCTAATAAACTGTATGTTACTACAGCTTTCACAACTGTTGATGCATGGGGCAGCACGGATACTGCAAGGTTATCTGACTTCCCAACTCAGAAATCTTTTACTCTCTTGCCAAAAATAAAACAAATTCAATCAAAAACCAAACAAAGGCTGGCCCCAGCTGCTCTCTCAGGTGTGTCTCAGTGCAGAGGTAAAGGTGAGTTTCTGGCCCCTTTTAATAGACTCTGCTCCTTGCCTGGGTCCTAGTCAAGCAGCACCTTGCGAATATCCACGACCTTCCACTTCCGGGATTGCTCTGTTGCCGCAGGAAATTCCGCCATATGTCCTTTTCGGCCAGATGTCCGTCCGCTTCCTCTTTCTTTGCTCCGGTAGATTTATGAGGACTATGGTTAACTTAGGTTAAACTAAAGTACCGGTTAAACTGTTAAAATGCTGACAACTAAACGGTATAAAAGTGTGACTGTATTTTAGAGGATTCCAACAGCGGGACGTACAACAGTCTGCTGCTAAAGCTATGAGCTAAAAGACACAAACTAGGTAGCACTTGGTCACTGGCTCACTGCAACAACACAGACATGAATAAAGGTTGCGTTTACTTAAAACTGGTAAAACTCGTGGTGCATTCACAGTTATTGTAAAATACCCTTTTCTCATCTGTTTTTGTCATTTAACAGCAATTTAATGGTGAAAGAAGTTATTGTTAAGTTATTGTTATTACATTTTTAATAAATCATTTAAATTCCCCACTTTTTTTGTGCTGATCTGAAAATGTATCCGATTTGTAACTCACAACCATGATCCGATCTAACTGTGACTTTTGTTATCTGTTGCACCCCTATACAAAACCATTCCAAATAATCATAGTGATGTAAGGCAAAATAGGTTATTGAACTCATGTCAATTCCTGATGATTCATAAGATATAAAGGAATGAATTACTGCATAAATCATGAATTAATTCATGCATTAATTCATAATTCATGTACCCTTCCTGTAAAGTGTTACCATAACTTTAGTTCAAGCCTGTGGCAGCAGTTCCAAATAATTTGTTTAGTGCCATGCAATGAAAAATACCTATTCACAAGTTCAGTGGGTGCATTTTCCAAAAGAATGCTTTAATTCTGAAAAATAAAGTTGGTCCCCGACAAAATTCATGCAATGTCTTTTAATATTATTTCTTAGATATGTAGGCTACATACCAAGAAAATTCATCAATATTAACTGAGCTACCCCATTATGTTGTGAGCAGTAGACCTATGTGTGCTGTTTTGTGCTGTGTCTAATCTGTCTGTGTCTATGTCTGACTTGGGCTGGCACATGTTCACGTTAAAAAGCATGTGAGTGCACGAGCACTACGTTCACACGCAAAGTGTCCCGGTTTTAGTTCTGGGAAATCTGGTCACCCTACGTTAACTGCTCCTCAGATCTCTGCAGGGTAAATCCAGACAGCTAGCTAGACTATCTGTCCAATCTGAGTTTTCTGTTGCACGACTAAAACTACTTTTGAACATACACGTTCCACAAAACAAGTTCCTTCCCGAGGCTATTTTGCAGAGGCACCGGGGCTCCGTCCGGCACTTAGCGCCGCCCAAGACGATTGTGATTGGTTTAAAGAAATGCCAATAAACCAGAGCACGTTTTTCTCCCATCCCGGAATGCTGTGTGGACTAGCCAGACCTTCCTCCACAGCGCTGTGGAAGTTCAGGCAATGCGAGACTAGCACCTTGCCAACCAAGGCTAGCTAGCGTTAGCATTAGCCCATAACTTAAGGGAAAGTCTGCCGATTTTCAATCAGCTCTGTGTACTGCTGTACACTAAGATGAACTGCACCAGTACCCAGAGGTCCCCGTTTACCCACCGGCAAAACTCCACTGGATGACTGCCAGTTAAAAATCAGCGACTTTCCCTCTTTAGTGTCATTGAAACCAATACACAACCATAGACAGTAAAATTAATGGACAAAGCAACGCCGTAGACTTGCAACAGAGAGCAGTGAAGTCTATTAGAAGCACTTTTCCAGTGATGGCTGAGTGTACAGCCCAGCCTCAAACTGAGTCTTCATTCCCAATCTTGCAGAGACAGAGAGTGTAGGTATATGTTGGGAAATAACATAGGCACAGGCTAATTATTGCTAACTAACATGCTTGTTAACATTAGTAATTAAACTAAAACAGCCTGCGTGCTTCTCCTGTACTATACAGTAATTCCTCTACTGTGTGACGGTAAGTCTCGTGGATTTGACACAATCGTTAGCCTATTTTTAGAAAACCATCTGCTACGGAGCCATAACGTGAGGTACAAGGTAATGGAGCCTTTTATACATTGTCGTGTTTCTTTAGAAATAAACAATGGACAAATAGAGTCTTTAAACGCTTCAGATGAAAAGTTATTCACTGTCAAAGTGCCGCCAAAATGAATGGCAGTCAATGGAATGCTAACGGTGGGTGATGGCTTATTAGCATCAAAATGGCTCCATAGTAGGTACGCTTTGCGGAGGCTGGCTTACCCCCTTGTACACAATACTGTCTTAGCCATGCCATTCTCCCCAGCTCCGCCCTTTTTTTTCCAAATATTGTCACTTTGGAAAAAAATGCAAACTCCTGGCTTCTCATGCTCTTATCTCAGAGTTCTCCTCATCTTGTTTTAGACACATTACCACTAATCTTTCCCCAACAGCTGAAGCCAAATCTTTGCTGTCACTATTTGCATATTAATATCTGGATCATTATTTTGGAACAGCAAACAACTGGAGGTATCCAGGAATACAGATACAAAAAAATGAATGGATCACAAATTCTAAAAGGCCACGATATACTGTGAAATGTTTACATTGTGTGAATTGGTATTTACAAGGACATTTATATATAAGTAAAAATAATGCTTGAAAAATGATTATTCGCATTTAAAAAGCAATTTTGGTGTATCTTGTTGTCCGGTAATTCTTGTACTTGAACATTTTGGGATGTGGGGGCTGGACTTTGGGGCAGACATTGTCTCTCTGTATATGTAGGGAGTCATACTAACAAGTTGGCTTCGATAGAGGTGTGCTTGCCGCTGGCACAGCCCTATCCGGCTCAGAAACATCAGGATATCTCGGTGAAATGCCTTTGTCAGGATAGCATAAAAAAATGGGTGCGCACAAGAGTTGAGAGGGTAGAAAAGCACCAGCAGCACCTGTGGAGAAATAACATAGATCAGCCTTTATTTTAAACTAACAATTGGATTAAATAATAATAATAATAATAATAGTAATACATTTTATTTATGAGCGCCTTTCATAGCACTCAAGGACACCTTACCATTAAAACAAGCAAAAATACGGTAAAAAAGGCAAATATTAAATTAAAACAAACACATTTAAAAGATTGAGATAGAGAATTTAAAAAGAGCTATCTATTCATGATTTTAATGGAGAGTGGAGTCATGTGGGGTGGGTAATATGGTACGGATGGATAGTGGGAGGGAGTTCCAAAGGCAAGGGGCAGAATAGCTGAAGGCTCTAAACCCCATTGTTGACAAGCAGGCAGAAGGAAGGGAAAGCAGTGAGGAAGAGGAGAATCAGAGAGTTCAGGATGGAGTGTAGGGCTGAAGGAGTTCAGAGAGATATGGAGGAGCGTGATTATGGAGGGCTTTGAAGGTGAGAAGAAGAATCTTAAAGTCAATACGGTATTGGACAGGGAGCCAGTGCAGTTGTTTGAGGAGTGGAGTAATGTGTTCAGTGGCTGGGGTTCTGGTGATAATACGGGCAGCTGAGTTCTCGACCAACTGGAGAGTAGCAGTATTATTGGGTGTAAGTGAATGACGAAGGCAGTGTATGGTGCACAAGTGGAAGTAAGTAGACCGGTTGAGATTATTGATGTGTTTTTCAAAAGAAAGGTGGTATCGAGGATGACACCAAGGCTCTTGACCTAAGTGGAAGAGGGGACTTGGACTGGAATTGTCGATAAAGAGTGAGAAATTGTGACATTTTGTGTGGATTTGGAGCAAACGAGGAGAATTTCTGTTTTGTTACGGTTTAGTTTGAGGAAGTTATGAGTGAACCAAGTTTTAACTTCATCTAAACAGTCAGACAGGGAAGACAGAGGAAGCATGGAAGGGGGTTTGGTCGCCAAGTAGAGCTGGGTGTCATTCGCGTAGCAGTGAAATTGAATATTGTATTTCCTGAAAATAAAACCTAGAGGAAGTAAATCTATTACAAAAAGGAGGGGCCCCATGACTGAGCCCTGGGGAACACCACTGGTGACTGGGGAGGGTTGTGATTGAACATTTTTAAATTGTAGGGTCAAAAGAAAGTCTTACCTTGGAATCTGTGACAGTCATCAATGGTTGGTGGAAAACTGCAGACAAGCCATAGAAGGAAATGGGAGCCAGACACAGAAAGTTAGTGAAAATTAGAACAGCCATGCGTTTGGCCATGCTGGTATCACATCTGCTAGACTGGTGCTGGGGATTGTGCACCATACAGTAGATGTGGATGTAACATAAACATACCACCATAAAAGCAATGACATTAACCATCAGGACAGAGACCACATAGGCCTGGGCAACACTTGTCTCAGTTTCCATGGGTAAGCAGATGCTCACTTTCTGGTAGCTGCTCACACCAACCACCGGCAGCAGTGCTAGGATCACACACAGTAACCAGCCGGCGAGCATTAGCACAGCTGCATGGCGTAACCTCATTTTTCTGTCTGGCCTCATTGCGTAGAAAATGGCATGCCAGCGCTGAAGGCTGATTAAAGTCAATGTGTACACAGACAGCTCGCTGGCAAACACTGATAATGTCCCTGCTAGATTGCAGCCACCTCCTGTTTGCCAGGCAATAGCATAGTGGTAATAATATGAACGTGTGTAGAGGTCGACAGATGCAATGAGTAGTAAGTATATCCCCATACAAAAGTCCGCAAACGCCAGGTGACCCATGAGGAAACGGGTAACGGACAACTTTTGTCGGCTAGTCAGCAGGATGAACATCACCAAGAAGTTGGCTGAAATGGCTAACAGACTGACCACCCACACCAACACCCTCAGGAAGCCATGACTCATCACATCCTCACAGGGGTTCAGGGCATCAGGCAGGGGGGTGCACAAGAGTCCATGATTATCTGTGTGACGTTCATCACACAGTGCAAAGTCAAAACCTTCATTGAGATTCTCTGTAGGTAATTCCACATGAAAAACACCCTCATTTTCAGACTGTTCGGTTGGGCAAATGGGGCTGTTGTAGTAATAATTGTGATTTCTGCTGACGGTAGATTGGAGACCAAAGCGGTCTTTCAGATGTTGGTAGATTTTGTGTCCCAGATACCTCTGAGAGAGAACGGCAGAGGATTCCTGCAGCTTTCCCAAAGCAGTCCGGGTCAGGTTGCAAATAACTGCCTCAGAGTGTCTTGAACACAGATAACACAGATTAGTAATGAAAGAATGAACTACATTTTTTTTTAAATGCATGCTTATGTTGAAAAAATTATGATACAAAGTTTTTCTCCCCAGAAAGTCTTCAAAGGATCAAAAGCTCTCCACTCGATATCAAAAGCTCTCCACTCGATAAAAAAAAAGAAAAAAAGCACTCTGTTGCCAACTTGTAGTCACTTAATGTTAATGACGTATCAGACCTTCATCAGCACCATATAAAGCTCAACAGTGACTGCACACTTTTTTATTGCTCTGGTTACTGAAGTGATTTTCCCCATTCACTATCTCCATTGACGTTTCATTAAATGCTTATAGAAAAAGTTTTAAGCCTGTCAGCTCTAAGATTAATCATGACCATAAAACATTTGATTTGGCGCAAAAGAACATTTTGAAAACGGCAAAAAGGAAAGGTACAAGACTGTACAGAAACTATCATAGACTTCCACCAATCAGAGACTTCGCTGTTACGCTTAGGATTGTGGGTAGTGTAATTTTTTCGAACTAATCTTTTCACCAATTTTTTGACGCGCAATTGACACACGCGCGTTCTGTGATTTGGGCCTCGGGCCATTTTGTAGTTTGAAAAAAAAGGGTCTTTTGAATAACGAGTTGAGTTTCAAAGCCTTGGTTTTCTCCACAAGACTAAAGTTATTTGCATGTACTGTCATGTCATGTACTGTATTGTGAATTAAATTACCATCGGAGTACATAGAGTCTCAAATACAACTTGAGCATTAAAAAAAAAAATGTCTGATTCATTTTGTGATAACATTTTTTTGATCGATTGACAGCCCTAATGTAAACAAAAAACACCTGTCAGAGGCCACAAACAGCAACTCCCTGTCAAACTAATTAAGGTCAATGAGCTCTTACAATTGTTAATTTTAAGCTGCAAGCAGCGATGGATGGGCTCTCGCACCTTCCCACATGTCAGGGTTACCGGCGGGAGGCCAGTCGAAGCGGCTACGCTGCCGTCACTGTGCACACAAGTTAGACTTTTTTTTCCTGTTGTACCACTTCCTGTGTCAACAAGTCTCTGTGACAAACATGAATTATGAAATGGGGCGTAGCGGTGGGGCAAACCGCCACTAATGAAAAAGGAACTCGCTGCTGAGTCCAACAAGAGTCTATGTCAACCGGTTCATGAGTTAGAAATGGCTGAAAGTACAGGGCCGTTTTGGGGCCAGCATGAGACACACATTATGTTGCCCAATATCAAGTGTAGACCACACATTGTAAATTTAATGTACTGTAAACTCAGATGTTTTTTTTATATAAGGCTGACTTCCTGTTGCCAGCTGGTGGCGCTATGACTACTAGTGACATGTAGATGTCCTCAGGCATGGACTCTTTTCAACCATGTGACATTTTGGGCAGACTGGACAATGTACATTTGGGTTACAACAACTTTCTGTTTCATGGCGAAACCAACACATTCTCACTCCAAACTCCTCAAATACTGACGCTTGGTCAGGACACCATGGTGTGACTTTTTAACGCTCTGGGTTGGGACCCCTTGGCATAACTTTTCAACATGCAGGGTAAAACTACTCAGGGTTAGGAAAAGATTGTGTTAAAAATGTACGTTTAAGTGGCAGGCAGAACAAGAACAGGACACAAACCCCAATCTCCTGGGTGAAGGTCCTGTGTTTTTGACCCATCCACCACCCCAACCTGTCTCCTTACACGGGTTTTCTGTCTTTTAATTCTATTACATCCGATTGTCGCTATTCATACTACGTCATTTTATAATGCCGCGTCGAGCTGCTGCTCTGCCTGGTGTATCATACAGACGCTAAAGGGTGCCATGAACGTTGGTATTTGACAAGTATTTGACCAGATGTAGTATGATGCCATGCGGAGGACGGAACAAAACCGAATCTGCGCCAACTGCCCCCATGGAATCCAATTGGGATTTTATTAAACCATTAAAGGGTGTGTGCTGAACCAAACGTTTTTCAAAGGTTTTGATATTACAATTAGAGCTCATTGACCTTAATTTGTATGGTTGCCTGAAGATGCTGCCTGCACCCTCTGATGAAATAGGGAGTAAATTTACTTTCTATTGATAATAAGCAGGTGTTAACGTTATCCGTGTAAGCATGTATGTATGGGTTTATGTGTATATGTTATTTTTATATGATCCCAGCTAACTTTTTGGTCAATCACCTCAAATATTATACTATTTTCCCATATGGCATTCAATGATTTGAATTATGGTGGAGAGGATGTAAAACACTGTATTGATATAGACAGTGTTGGGGAGTAACGGAATACATGTAACGGCGTTACGTATTTAGAATACAAATTATGAGTAACTGTATTGCGTTACAGTTACAATTTAAATAGTTGGTATTTAGAATACAGTTACATTGTTAAAATCAATGGATTACCTGACGATACTTCTCTGTTTCACGAGTTTATTCACTCTGAATAAATTAAGGCAACTCTATCGCATTTTCCAGAAGCCCCGATATGAAATCGAAAAAATTTGCTCCGTGATCAGTCACAATGGAGTCGGAACCGGCACGACAGAGCCAGGGCAGGAATAAGTTTCTATCTTGGAAATTCAAACAGCATTTCACATTAAAGAAAGAACATGGAGAACGAAATATAGCTAACTGTGCAGTGCAGCCTCTGCTTGCCAGCAACCAACCTCCTTTCAGCGTCCAAATTACTCCACCTCCAACCTGAAGAAGCATCTTAAAGTAAGTTATTTTTTTAATTAGCCAAGGGTAGTCGTCTGCTGTAGTTTTACTGGTCACCTTGCTATTTTAACATTGACGTGGGACTTTCCATTCTCCTATACGTATACGTGATTTACTAACTCCAGAGCCGTTTAAAGACTGACAGCCCCGTTTGACATGCTAGCTAACGTTAGCTAAAATTAGCTCGTGGTAGCTTACACCGCGGTTAGATTTTTGTAGTATGCAGTTCGGGACTACCAATACAATAATCTATCTGCTTGTTCAGGTACACATTCAGCTAGTTGGAATGAAAAGAACACAGCATAATATGCCTGTTTAGTAAGCTGGATGTGATGGTCACATTCCTACACTTATAAAACGCAATTCAATGTAGAAGTAATGAAGTAATCCAAGTATTCAGAATACGTTACTCAGATTGAGTAACGTAACGGAATACGTTACAAATTACATTTGTGGGCATGTATTCTGTATTCTGTAACGAAATACGTTTTGAAAGTATTCTTCCCAACACTGGATATAGATAATAATTAAATTGTAAATATTACATTCCTGAACAATTAAAAAGCTTAAATGATATAACTAACTATTCATTTTAACATTAGAAGCTTATGGAAACATTATGAAGAGTTAGTTACCTTACTATCAAACTCTGATTGTAGCTTTGATGTTATTGGTTGCAGTGAAACCTGGATTAATGACAGGACCTTCACTGATATTCTTAACCTCAATGGCTATAAGCTAGTCTTTAAAAACAGGCCTGGCTGTACTGGAGGTGGTGTTTGTTTATATGTGCACTCTAGACATCATATGAATGTTTGTGATGACATGTTCTTAGATGATAACCATTCTGATTCGCTTTTTATTGAGATAAATCTCACAAATGGTTAAAAACTTATAGTAGGAGTTATCTATCGACCCCCTGCTTCTGACCTGGATACTTTCAAGACCAAACTAGAGGACATTTTATATTCCATAAACAGGAATAACATACAGACTGTGTCCTCTTAGGGGACTTTAATATTGATGTCTCCAAAGATGATGCTGCCAAAAGTGATTTCCTTAATACTTTACATTCATCATCCTTTTTTTTTGTACATATATATATATATATATATATATATATATATATATATATATATATATATATATAAATGATTTTACCAGAGTAACACATTCTACTAGGTCAACTATTGACAATTTCATCACAAACATTCAAAATACTAGGCTAGAATCTGGAGTTGTGTTATTTGACATTACTGATCATTTTCCTATTGTATTATTTCTAGATTTTGTTAGTAAGACTAAATTACCACGGCAAAAAAAACAAAAATGTAAGTATTAAATGAAAGAACCTTGCAACAACTGAGTGAAAGCTTACAGGCCAAAACATGGGACGCAGTCTATGACTGCAATGATCCTGACACTGCATATGACAACCTAATAAACTGGATTTGTTATACCATCCCAGAGAAGAATGCTGTTTGCAGTGCCACTGGTCATAACCTGCTTACAAAGGGTATTTTAAAATCTATCATACATAAAAATAAACTTTACAAACGTTCCTTAAAAAACCCAAGTGCCATGAATAAGGATATATACACTAATTATAGGAATAAACTTACACATATAATAAGTAAAAGTAAAAGTAACCATTTTACATACCTTATACATATAAATAAAGTCCTTAACAAGGGCCAAAACTGCACCGTGCTTCCAAATACTGCGGGCATACACTCACATTTAGGTAATAATTTAATAAATGACATTGATCTAGCAAATAACTTTAATAATTATTTTGTCTCCATTGGGGAAAAACTCTCTAACAAGATAAACCAACCTCAAGGTATTTCTTTTAATCATTTTTTGTCGGGCAACTGTCAATTCCTTTTTTATGAAGCCTACTGATTGCCATGAAGTCTATAAAATCATTACAAACTTGCGAAGCAAATATACTGCTGGTGAGGATGAAATCTGCAGTAAAATTCTGAAAGCCATTGCACTTGATATCATGGAGCCACTTACTTATCGTATCAATCTATCAATGCTATCTGGAATTGTGCCGAAAAGGGCAAAAATTGCAAGAATTATACCAGTATTTAAATCTGGTGATAAAAATTATATGACCAATTATCGTCCAATATCAATTTTGCCTACAATCTCTAAGATCTTAGAGAGAGTAGTGTACAATAGGTTAAATGGCTATCTTAATAAATTATATATCATTGCTTCATCCCAATATGGTTTTAGGAAAAGAAGTACTACATGTATGGCTGTACTAGATCTGATTAAAAAGATTAATGATGCCATTGATAAAGGTGACTGTGGTATAGGTATATTGTTAGATTTATCTAAGGCATTTGATACTATTGATTTTGATATTTTATTGAATAAATTACATCATTATGGAATCAGAGGAGTAGCACTTAGCTGGTTTACAAGTTATTTATTTGGCAGACAACAATATGTAAATATTAATGAACAAATTTCCATAAGCAAACCCATCAAATTTGGAGATATTTACAAATTTGTTTATGTCACATAAGAGTTCAGATGAACTAGAAATAGTAAATAGAGAGCTAAGAAATGTAGAAATTTGGTTTTGGTGTAATATACTATCTCTTAACATCAAAAAGACAAACTATATTGTGTTTCATTCCAACAAAAATGAAATGAAAAACAGGCATGTTTGTCTTAAAATAAATGACCAAATTATTGAAAGAGTAAATACCACTAAATTCCTTGTTGTTTATATTGATGAATGTTTAAATTTCAAATGTCATATTGATCATCTAACAAAAAAATTATCTAAATATGTTGGGTTATTTTTTAAGTTAAGACATTTTCTCCCGCACTCAGCACTTCTCACCTTATACAAAACGTTGTTTGAGCCTCATTTAAACTATTGTAATGTCATATGGTGTAATACTTTTCCCAGCCACTTGAAAAACCTACAGATTTTACAGAAAAAAATTATATGGGCATGGTCCGAGCCTAATACCCCCACTCGTCCTCTATTTCGTCGTCTGGGCATATTAAAGCTTACCAAATATAATGTCTTTCAGAATGCCTGCATGATATTCCAGGTTATCCATAGGTTAAACTACCGTTTGTGGGAGGAAAAAATATCTAATTACTGGCAAAAAACGACAGTTAAAGTGTGCGAGCCTGAGTATAGTTTGTAGGGGACCTTAGATTTGGAACGAGCTTAAGGAAAACTTGAAAGTGTCGTATTCTGTCTCCATCTTCAAGAAAAGCCTAAAGGAAAAATTGCTCATAACATATGATTGCTAATTATTCTTTAAATGTTATAGTTTGTGCTGGGATTGTTCATTGATTGTTTGTAGTATTTGTCTATGTTAGTTTAATTATGTCTGTATTTTGTTGTATTTTTTATTATTTATTTTGTGTTTTTGGTAAATTGACCGTTCGCGAAACCCCGCCCTCGAACGGTCCTCGTCCAATCCTAGCTCAGCAACTGTAACTAAGGAGAAGGATCCCCGTCAAACATTGCGATTTCAGCAAGATGGTGAAACGATGCGCCTATGGCACCTGCAAGTCTGACACCAGGTACCCCAAAAGTTTAGAGGGAGGGGTCGTTTTTTTCGCCTTTCCAAAGTCCAAGACCCAAGCGGAAAGATGCCGACAATGGATTAAGCAGTGTGGGAGACCTCACTCACCGCTAAATGCCTCGAAGATTAATAAGCATAGCTACATATGTCTGCTCCAAGGTAAGTAAAGCTAGTGAGCTAACTCATGGCAGTTCGTGTAAATGTGACGTTATTTGAATCTATTGATACGTGTTCACGGATACAACACGAAAATGTGAAGTAATGTAGCCTATTTCAATGGGAAGCGTATTTTGTGGCCGCAGCACGAAAATGGTAGGGAGTAATATAAAAATCCGCAGCGCGCTTTCCCCGTAAGTTTTTTCCTAAACCCAACCTCCGCCATCCCGTTATTGTGGCGCGTCCCCAGTGGGCCGCCTCTCGGGCGCCTCCCGGCTTATAGAGCGACCTTTTCGGCCGCCTCCCGGTGTCCTTTCCCCGAGAAAATAACGTGACATTTACACGTAAAAAACGAGAATAACGTCTCCGTGAACACGTATCAATAGATTAAGAATAACGTGGACATTTACACGAATAAGTAGTTTAAGTAGCTAAGTACATAACAGTTACAATCTGTAAAACGGGACTTAAGTTAACAGTTGTGGTTCTATATAGCATTATTATCGAAAGTAGTAAAGTTAGAACATTAAATACTTTATTATTCCGTAGGAAATTCAGGCAGCCTGATAGCTGTTAGCCTGTCAAGCACATGTTGCTATCGACACAGATAATTTATCAAGAGGTTGACGGTCATTGAACATATCCCTCCACTGCATATTGCAGCACTTTCTGTCATGCCCTGGAGGATATGTTTGCTGCATTACTCCAAAACCAATCACTTATACCAATAGCTATGGAGCTCAACCCAGCCATGGCTATGTGTCTGGTTCTCAATTGTTTGACGGGCGTAGTAACAATAACTAGGGGGCGTGGCTTTTGCGAACGGTCAATTGAGTTTTTGGATTGTATAGTATCTGTTGTTGTTTATTGTTATTGGGCCCCCTCCGATAAGCTTTTAGTAGCTTATTTGGGGTTTCCCATTTTCACGCGGCTTATATATGATCATTGTACTTTATGAGATTGTGTTAAATGATACATTGATGACGTGTGAAATAAACGTAAATGTAAAACGTAACGTATAGGTGTTTTTTTTCCTTCCATATGTTTATGTACAGTTACCTGGTGAAGGTCTGAGGACCATAACATTGTTAACGAAGTAGCTACAAGTGATCAACAGTGCATATGATTTTTTTTTTCACAGTAACATGGTTAATTAATTCATTATAATGCACTGAGGGTAGCTTGGAATGTAAAGGACAAATACTTGAACAAAAGGAAACCACAGTGGGGAAATATTTCCCAACACTTTCAATTATCTTACTTACCCTGTCCATCTTTTCAACATTTTGAGACCACAACAATGGCTTGGGAAGGTCAATTCAGCACTCTGTAAATGGCGAAAGGCTCTCAAGGGGGGCAGTACTTTGAGGGCCCAAGTGTTTTTAGCTTGGAGCTTTTCAATGGTCTCCATACCCACTGAAGGCAAAGAGCTAACTTTGGTTTCTGAAAGGTCTCTGGAAAGATAAAGAGTTCAGATTATTCATTTGGACACAAAGCTGCGGTTGTTCCGGTATCCAACCCTTAGCATGTTGCAGTTTCTCTATTTTTCCAAGACCCTAATTGTAATTCCTCTTCTAGCAAATTCTGCACATTCACTCACAAGTGCGTTGGGCCGCGAATCACGCCATAAAATGCGAATTCATCTATTCGTTCCAAATTCACATTCCTGTGAAGATACCTGAAGAATGGAGAATAGATTAGGGGCAAAGTTATGTGGCCCACATTTTTTACAAACACACAATATCCCACAGAACTTTATGAAAAAAATATTTTGTATGACACAATAGTGATTCAGCCAGCCAGGCTGTTAAAGCTCAAACATATTAACAAAGAGACGAAAAAAGAAAGTTGTATATAATTTAAATATTATTAGTTCCTTCCTGTGTGTTTGTGTTTCACTGCAATAATTCAAAATGGCATACACTTCCTCCAGTGTGCTCCCATTGAAGGCATAGCGCTGGATCTCTTTCACACCATTGCTATTCAGCATTCTACAAAAGGGAAAAACAGATTATGCTGTGAGCCTTCAATCACTCCTTTTTTATTGAAAGAGGAAAATTAGTTCCATGTAAATTTGTGATGGTGTGTAATACCTGCTGTGTGGAGTTGGCACAACTACAATAATGTGTAATAATGTACAGTACTAAAGAGACATACTTGCAGAGTATTTATGGTGTGTCCCGTCTGTAATAAACACACCCAAACGGAATTTGTGTTTTTTGTTGTTTTGTTTTTAACAGTGAAAATCTGCTTTTCTGCTTGGAGCGGAGATGTGTTAACATTCTGAGTTTTATTTATTGATTTTTATTTAAAATCGGCAGACAATTGAATGAACTGAATGCTTGAGTTTGAAAAAATAAACATTTAAAAACTGACTGTGAATTTTGATTATTTTAGACTGCACTTAAAGATGATGCAACAGTATACAAATATACGTACAAAAGTGTCATAATGTAGGTATTAACTATACATTAGATGATAAATGGTAAACTAAAATGATACATTTCAAAAAGCTGATTTAAATGTTTAAAAAAAGAATTTAAATGATCCAAGATCTATACATTTCCCCCTGAATTATTATATTAGCTTCTGATGTCTTTAAATTATGGGGCAGTCACAGAAAGAAAAAGTAATAAAGTATGAAGTAGTTAAATGCAAGGCGTGTTTGCCTTTTATATGGCCAAAAAGGAATTGGCAAAATTTTAAAAATGCTTTGATTTTCATTTTCTATTTCATATAACAAAAAATATTGTTTCTGTTGTCATTTTCAAGGCAACAGAATGCAGAATTGAATAGATGAACAGAAATGTAGAATTGCCAGTGTACCAGTGTTGCTTTAGCCCAGGCTAAAATGGATTTGGAACCCTACTGTGATGTGATTTTAGACATAGACAAAAATTGCTTGTCATCTGCAGAAATCTCTGTGCACACATTACAGGAAAGTGAAGAGTCCAAGATAATTTTCCTGCAAGAAATGTGAGGAGATTTTGTGCTAAAAAGGGCTCAAGCTGGATAGGACTCGTCTGACACAACGCTAAAGTTAGCTTCTGATTCCACAGTTAAGAGGAAACTTAAAGTGATGGTTCGGAGTAATTTCACCCTAGGGTCCTTTGCACCATGACCTCCAGCCAAACAACCCCTCAGAAGCTTTTTTTCACCTGGGTCAAACATTGGGCGAGTTAGCGTTATCAGCTGAATAGATTAGTGCAGGCGCTAATGGATCCAAGAGTGTATCTTGTACATTACCCCACTAATAATGCCCGACATGCAGTGTTGTAATGTAACGGAGTACAAATACTTCGTTACTGTACTTAAGTAGAAATTTCACATATCTGTACTTTACTTTGCTATTTAAATTTATGTCAACTTTCACTTTTACTCCACTACATTTCCTAGATAAAATGTATACTTTTACTCCGTTATATTTCCACTAAGCATCTTCGTTACTCGTTACTAAAAAATAAAATTAGAAGAAATGTGTGCGACTGCAATAAGGGAGGTTTGGCGAATCACTGCTCCTAGATTGCATTACGCACGCTCCGCACGCCGCGCGCTCTATTTCTGCGCTTGTTTGTTGTTAAAGGAGGAGGAGGACGCACAACTGAAACCGCCACGGAAGCATGAGCACCTACTGGAGGACCTCCCGTTATCGTAGACGACCACACTCAACATGAGCAATGGCCCGATGGCCCGGGGCCAGTAAAAACGTATGTCGGGCTGGTTACAGCCACATTCACTGGTGTGTGCGTTACACGCAGCACATGTAGCCTACTGACTGGAAACGTTACCGAGGATTATTTACCGCCGATGGCGCAGATGAACTAACGCTACACTCGTTACTGTAAGTGGGTAGCCTACAATAAAACCTCCATGATTAAAGAGTCAATACTTATCAATAACCCACGTACCTGTTCTACAGGCAGAAACATGTATAAACCGATTCTTCAGTATGCGCTGTCCACTCTCGTCCACCGCGCTGTGCATACACAGCTCTACTCTGCAAATAGCGACTTTACAAACAAGCTAAAATGAAAGATGTCAGTTTGTAGTCTAACTGTTTGTCTTAATTTGCAACCAATCTTGAACTTTGGACAAACTCTTGTAAACGTAGCTGCTGTCTAAACGAGCCATCCTCTCCGCTGGAGCAGTAAACCTATGGATGTATTTTAAGACCAAAACAAATACACGTGGCTACTTAATATGCACGTGAATGACGCGTTCTTCATTGTTGACGATGTTGCTGGTTGTATTATTTAGCAACAGAATTGTCTTATTTCAAATTAGGCATACAGGACTAATCTGAGATCATTTTCTAGTTAAGTAGCCTATCTAGTTATCAATGTAGAAGGGGCCAGCAAAACTAGGGGCCTAATACTACTGGGGGCCAGTAGATCAGAGTTTTGCTGGATCAGAGTTTAGATCAGAGTTTTTTTTTATGTTGAGCCCTGCGACCACCCCGACAATAGTGGTGAACTCGGTGAACAGGGTAGTGGTGAAGATAACGTCATACACCCGTGTTGCAAGAAATGTTTCTGTACATTGATGTCAGCTCTAAAAATATGCTGTTTGTTCTTTGAACTTAAGATAATTGTGCCTGAAAAGTCCTAGAAAAGAATGTGATTTTGATTTGATGAGTGAAATTAAGAAGATATGGAAACCTTGAATATGCTTTATGCTTTACAATAAGAAAGCCACAATAAAAGTTCTAACCGCTTGCTTTTTTTAAAAAAAACTTTTACTTTTACTTTTGATACTTAAGTACATTGAATATCAGAAAATGGCTTTTGATACTTAAGTACAGTATATATCAGATACTTTAAGACTTTTACTTAAGTAATATTCTAAAAGGTAACTTTCACGTCTACCAAAGTCTTTTTCTAGTACGATACTTGTACTTTTACTCAAGTATTGCTTTCTAGTACTTTATACAACACTGCCGACATGATACCAAACTTCTACGCTAGTACAAATAGGTTATGTACTCATAAAACGATGGATTGGGAAGTTTGTAAGTACACCAGGAGTTTATTTTAAATAACACTTGCCTGCTGGCTTCTGCTCTCTGCTGCTACCGGCAGTAAGACGAGTGCTTAGGGCCGTCTACAAATTACAACACCGAAAAGAGATACAACAAAATATTTATTAATTTAATGATTAAATAAGGTAGTGTCTCCAAACTTACCTCAATTATAACTTGTCTCCTGCTAGTTGTACTACAGCACTTTTAAAAAAATAAATTCAATTAATAAATATTTTCGTTGTAAGTCTTTTCGATCCATTAGCGCCTGCACTAAGCTATTCAGCTGATAACGCTAATTCGCCCAATATTCGACCCAGGTGAAAAAAGCTTAAAGGGGTGATAGAATGCAAAACCGATTTTACCCTGTCATAGTTGAATAACGACAGTTCGGTGGGTAAATAGGACATACATAGAAGCTCAAAATCCCACTGACACCCCTTTACTATGAAAATCTCATATTTTGAAACTGCCGCTGAAAACGGGCGAATCCCAACAAAGCTGGAAGTTGTCGTCAACCTCCCAAAAACCGGAACCTTTGTCAGCCCATGGGTGTATTAAGAGAACGGCCACGCCCCAACATTTACATAGGCTACACAGCTGACCTGAGATCAGGTAGTCTTCTGAATCTAGGTCGCGCAGATCTCTGCTATTCAATTACAAAATTCATTTCTGAAACTTTTTTATGCGAGAAATCAACTATGTAAAGCTCAAATATGGGCCGTTTTACGAAAATGGATGGCTAATTGCAAATGTTGTCCGACTGTGTGTCGGAGTTCAGCGCGGGTGCTGCCTGTGTTGCTGCCTCGCCGCCCAGCCTGCCTTCCTTCACACACCCCGGCCTGCTTTGAGCTCGATTGAGCTCCGTTAGGGCTAACAGCCGACAGCACTCCATACCCACGCAAAGTCACCGGTTTTTGGATAATGGATTATCAACGCTGGTGCTCTGACGGAGCTCCAGGGCCTGCAGCTCCCCTCTTCCTAATGCCAGGTGTGTGTGAGTGAGAGCGCGGTCAGAGAGCTTGTTACGCCAGCAATCTCTTACCACAGGTTCCATTTAATCTTATAATGTGTGTAATTATAATGTGTTGAGTTATTTAAACAAACGATCGGTGAAATACACGCCTCTTGTCGACGAGTCTCATTGATAGAGGCTGCGGCTGGATGGAGCTATAGCTAGAGGAGGCTAGCTATAGCTAGCCTCTTCTTAGAATTCCTCTGGAATTCACAAAAATTCATTAACTTGAAATCGGACACCGTAGTTAGCTTTATAAAACATTTAGTTAGATGTGTAACTGGCGTGACGAAATTCAAACTGTAAATACACTCGAATTACGACCAAAAATGAAGCTAACTAGCCGTGATTTGTAGCTACACATAGCTAGATAGGATTGAAGGGACAGTCGCAGCTAACGAAACACCTAGCTAAACTTCACAAATATTAACTTGAAATCGGACACCGTTGTTAGGTTTATAAGACATTTAGTTAGATGTATAACTGGCGTGACGAAATTCATACTGTAAATATACTCGAATTACGACCAAAAATGAAGCTAGCTTACTAGCCGCAATCTTGTACACATAGGATTGTAGGGACTGTTGCAGCTAACGAAACCCTTACAGCTCACAAATATTCATTAACTTGAAATCGGACACCGTTGTTAGCTTTATAAGACATTTAGTTAGATGTGTAACTGGCGTGACGAAATTCAAACTGTAAATATACACGAATTACGACCAAAAATGAAGCTAACTAGCCGCAATCTGTACACAGGATTGTAGGGACTGTTGCAGCTAACGAAACCCTTACAGCTCACAAATATTCATTAACTTGAAATCGGACACCGTAGTTAGCTTTATAAGACATTTAGTTAGATGTTGTATAACTGGCGTGACGAAATTCAAACTGTAAATACTCGAATTACGACCAAAAATTAAGCTAACTAGCCGTGATTTGTAGCTACACATAGATAGGATTGAAGGGACAGTCGCAGCTAACGAAACACCTAGCTAAACTTCACAAATATTAACTTGAAATCGGACACCGTTGTTAGGTTTATAAGACATTTAGATGTTGTATAGCTAGCTAAGTGGCGTGACATTGTGTGTAACATGTGGTAAGAGATTGCTGGTGTAACAAGCGCGCTGACCGCGCTCTCACTCTCACTCTCACACAACGGGCCATTTAGCTAGCTAGCAGGAAGAAGGGAGCTGCAGGCCCTGGAGCTCTGTCAGGGCTGCCAGCCTAACGGAGCTCACAGCAGGCCGGGGTCTGTGAAGGAAGGCAGGCCGTGCGGCGAGGCAGCAGCACCGCCGCTGAAGTCCGACACACAGTCTTACCATATTTGCAATTAGCCATCAATTCTCGTAAAACGGACCATATTTGAGCTTTATATAGTTGATTTCTCACATGAAAAAGTCTCAGAAGTGAATTTGGTAATGAAACATTGCAGTGTCTGGAATATGAGATTCTGTCGCTTCTCTAATGTGTGTGTATTGGGAATTCGCTCAACCAATCAGCGCACATCTCTAATGGCAATTCGCTCAACCAATCAGCGCGCAGCTCATCTAAATATTCACGAGCATACCATATTTGGAAGAAAAGCTCTTGTTTCAAATAGAGCCAAAACACAGGGATGCATAAGGGCCAATAAAATATCAACCACACCATTTTCAGCCCAACCAATGTTACATATCCCATTAGGAGACCATAAGGAACAGTGTGAAATACTCTATATAATCATTCTATCACCCCTTTAAATATACCTAACTGCAATGGCTTTTGTTTGCTAAAATGTATGACTTTAACTGGTGTAAAATATTTCATGTTTATACCTTTCTGACAGGGAGATAGTGGAGAACGTCTTCATACAAGTTATACCTGCTAATTCTTTCACTGGAATATCTCAGAATGCTCTTACCATGTAAGTATGATTGATAGTTGAACAATGACCTATGTCATTTCAGACTCTTTGTCAATGACTACGTTAACATGCACATAATATTCAGTTTTTCTGGGGGGTTGTTTGGCTCGAGGTCGTGGTGCAAAGGACCCTAGGGTGAAACTACTCAGAACCATGACTTTAACGTTGAAAGTTGAACTACCAGCAATGTAAAGAACCCAGAACTTAAGTTTTTATAACTGTGATGGTTGGGGTCGGCTGGCTGTAAGTTTTTGTTTTGTTTTCTAGTTTCCTAGTTCTATTTCATTTCCACTGTCAGTTTTCTCTGTTTGCCTTGACTCTCTCTGTGTCTCCTGTGTTTTCCCCTCCCCCTGCCCGCTTGTGCCAGCTGACTACACACACCTGCTCGTCATTCCACCATCACCTCTCCCGCCGTGCATACCTGCCAGCCATCTACAATCAAGCCAGTATTGAACCCCGGATCCACCCATCATCTTCGCTTGATCGTTGCTTCAGCCGTCCTGGTGACATGCAATACAAGCTCTCTAAAAATCCTTGTACTTATGTGTCCTTGTCTGTTGCTGACCTTTCTCTGTGTTTCTCCCCTGCAGCCATCTCCTCCATCCCTCTCATTTACCTCCAGTCAGCTGGCTTCACCATTCGGTCCCCTCCTCACGGCTCCCTGCTCCGACCTGCCTCCGCTCCTGCTTCCAGCCATCCCCTCCTCGACTCCCCTATTCTCCGGACTCCAGTGCCTCCCCCTCGGCTCCCTCGGACCCGGTTTCCCCGCGCTCCCCTAGCTCCCTCGCCATCCTATCCCAGCAAGCTCTCTCACCATCCTACCTCAGCCCCAGAGCCCTCACTCCTGTCCTTGGCGGTCGCCTCCCCACTCCTCCGTCTTACCTGTTTCCCCCAATAAACCTGTTTTTGCTGAGCCTAGTGTTTGGGTCCGTTCTGTCTCCCACACAACAGGTAACAACATGCTTGCTGCGAAGGTAACGTCAGACATATCGCTAGCTTAGTGTCTCTTCATTCTCTCTGTTGATTCCTCACATCTGTTTTCACTTCTGTCTTCATAAAGCTCAGTTTTTCAGGTCGGCAGCTTATAAAAACTTCAGTTCTGGGTTCTTTACCCTGTTGTAAGTGAATATCACCACACAGCAGCCTTTAGGCATGGTTCTGTTTGCTGACCGACGGAATAAAGAGGAGGACACCTTCATGCAATACAAGTCAATGGAGAGCAGAGAGTTGTTTTCCCCGGTCTCTAAAGAGTAATAAACATTCACAAAAAATATTAGGCTGATGGGTAGTAGTACTTTGTGGGCTGTGGCCACTTTGTAACATTAGCTGCGGACAGACAGATACAAACATGCACATGTGGACAAGACCCACCGAACGCACGATCCCGGTGGATAAATAACAACATTAACAAGAGCAGCATTTCAAAGAAGACCTTTAAAAAGTAAATAGTTAGGCTACTTATCACAGAAACACATTACTTTTTGGTGTAAGAAATCAGTAAAGTTAGTTAGTAAAGCTAGTTATTTAACAAGGCAACTAGTAACTTTAACTATTTAATATTTTTCAGTACCTAGCACAACACTGATAATAAGTGCAATCAGATTGCCATAGATCAAATCACATTGGTGTAAAGCTGTAAGAGAAAATGAGCAAAAATCACCATATAATTGTCATTTCAATGCCTGTGAGTCAATGAATATGTTTACATTGCACACCAATATTCCACTATTAGTCTGAATATGACAATATTCCGAATTTGATACATGTCATGCAAACAGCATATTCTGTTTGGATATTCCAAATAAAGCCTTTTTCCAGATTTTCCGATTAAGCGATGTGGGATATTCTGGTATTATTCTGGTTTTAGAAGCATTCTTTGGACATGTAGGCTACTATATACAGTGCATTCAGGCAGTACACAAACCAACCAGCCGACAGTTTGCATGGCTGCAGACCTGATAAGAAGAAGAAACACTGCTACTTTTAAACATAATCAAAGACTTGGATATGAACAGGTTTTTGGATATATACACACATCGCTACGCCAACCTTTTCAAGAAGCTGGATGAAGGAATGAAAGAGTGAGGCTGTGTTTGCACCGTCCAACAAGTCCGCTGCCGCTGGTAAACTTTGAAAAAAATCATACTTTGCACAGCTACATGTAAACGGGAATATTAGTGGAATATTTACTTTCATTAGCCATGGAAACAGTTTAGTCTGAATATTGTCTTTTTCGGAATAAGGGCAAAAAACTGAATATTATGTGCATGTTAACGTAGTCATTGACAAAGAGTCTGAAATTACATAAGTCATTGTTCAACTATCAATCATACTTACATGGTAAGAGCATTCTGAGATATTCCAGTGAAAGAATTAGCAGGTATAACTTGTATGAAGACGTTCTCCACTATCTCCCTGTAACAGAAGGTATAAACATGAAATATTTTACACCAGTTAATGTCAACAACATTTTAGCAAACAAAAGCCATTGCAGTTAGGTAAATTTAAATGCTACATACAAAAGAAAATCATCTTGGCTGGACTTAATATATTGTAGCCCAGGAAAGGAGGTGAGACCTGTGTTGGTGATCCCACTGTATGGAGACAAATCTGTCAGTAGCCTGTTAATGGTTAAAGGGGAACAGCATTGCATCAGAAAAGTTGTCCACTATTAATAGAACTTGTGCATTGTTTTCTTGTGATAATGTGATATGTGCTATGATACAGGAAGAATATAAATGAGCAAAGGAAAGTTTGTTACTTACAGGTACTTTAAATTAGGTAGATCTTTAAATGCCTCTTGGTCAATGTATGACAGTGTTTTAATACCAGTTAGTTGTCTATTGGACACACAAGATACAGACACACACACCAAACTTTACTATCTCATAATTTTGACTCAAACATTTGACTTTCAATTTTAATGATTCAACATCTGCTTTCTTTCCTTGCAGGGAAATGCTTATAAGAGTTTAATTCAAAGTAGTTTGGTCACTACATATAATGTTCTAACCACTTATCTAATTTTCAGTATATGTATATAGCAACAAAAAAAAAACTTGCTTAAGGTGTTTTTTTGCCATTGTTGAAAATAAATTTGATGCGATAAATGGTATATGGAAGAACCTTGGCCTAATAAATAGGGATATTATTTTATTTTCATCAGCGATACTGCTTTTGCTCCCTCAATTTACATTATAAAAATGTAAACCCTCCCACACTGGATTTGTTTATTCGGAATCTGCTCTGCCATTTCTTTAAAAATAATAAACAAAAACACAGATCAGTGTCACTTCTGCAATCATCTTACATTCATATCACCCAAATTATGTGTGCAATGTGCATCATATGGATGGGTGCATTGCATATGGTTAACTGTGCAAGGGTAAAAGGCTTTCATCAACATCTACAACACAGACTTCATGATGCATTGCTTTCTTACATATTATAAGACAGATATAATCAGGTCATCACAAAATGTCCTTTGTCAATACATTTAAATAATTTAAGAAAACAATAAACCTGAAAAGTAGCCATTGAAATAAAGTGCTTGATTTGTAATTTAAGACTGCCATGGTACTAGTAGGGGAGGGGCCATGCATGGTCTACATGTGAACTGAAGCGTCTCCAGCAACACAGAGTTGCCTGTGGACACTCGTCTGTAAATAATGCCGGGAAAAAATTATCGGCGAACGATGCCGATACACGTTAAAACGCAAATATCGGCCTGATATAATCGGTGTATCACTACTAATAAGTTCTGATGCAGCGAAAATTTTAATCACATAACTGATCAGCTGTTTTTCGCTGTCAGCATCTTCCCAGATATTGTATAAATTTGTCTTTGTCTCCGGTCCGCTCTGGACAGTAGCTGACATGAAAGAAAGATTAAAACTTGCCTTATTGAACCATATTACTGAAAAGCCACTTCTCTTTATTTTTATATTGTAGGTTTCCAGTAAACAACCACTTCTCTTCTACTCTGTTTACTGGCAGATTAAAGCCATGTATAGCCTTTAGTGCCAACTTCTGATGAAACTACGCTGTAAACTAGTTTATTCGCTCCAAACCAATTGATGGAAAGGTGCCTAATTCTCTTTTATTATTATTATTTTTTGCCACATTTCAAAAGTTCGCTTGATAGTTCAATCGAAACACAGATATTGACAATACATTTTGGCATTCAAAATAAAATTTGGCAGTTATATCTAAACGAAAAAAGGAAACATTGGCATTGAAACACTTCAAAAGACGAACTGTAAAAAATCTGTGCTCAGCTTCAATCAGCAATGTTAAAAAAATGGCAAAGCCAGAAATGTGGGTGTAGTCATGGACTCAGACCTGAATTTCAATAGAGACCCAGGGCTCGGTTTACACCTATCGCCATTTCTAGCCACTGGGGGACCATAGGCAGGCTGGGGGAACTCATATTAATGTTAAAAAACCTCATAAAGTGAAATTTTCATGCCATGGGAACTTTAAAGGACTGATGTCTCAGCAGGATTCGTAGAACCTTGTCCATGCATTTATTTTCAGTTAGTTGTTCTATATCTATGGTCTGGATCAACCGCCAGAACATACGGGGAATTCTGGTTGGTTTGATGAATCCATTTAACAATGTATTGTTTTTGATTTGTCAGGTAGTAAAAGAAAAGGTTTGGAGCGTCTAGTCTGCCTTGAGATTTGGTTCTTTGTAGAACGGATAGTTTGAATTTTGCTTTTGAGAGACAGCCTGTGGGAAATATCAACACCCAAGTATCTAATGTTGCCAGTGCAAATGGAAGTGATGAGTTCTGTTCTGTAGAATCCCAGGCATCTTCTGAAAGTGGGAGTCTAGTGGGCTTATTCCAGTTTAGTGTAATTAGAGATTTTAGAGAAGTTGTTTCTTTTAGCGACGGTGAGGGATCCTGTAAGCACATTAAAATATCATCTGCATATAGACTAATCTTATGTTGGAGGTTTGTGGTGTGAACTCCTTTATTGTCATACTTTGCAAAAAATCGAAAGGTTCCATACATTTACCATACATTACATTTATTTATGTATTAACTCGAAGGAACTTGTTCTGTGAAAAGACTTGGTCCATCCATCACTACTACCATTCTCCCCCTAATATGCAGATTCCATGTAAATCACTCTAATTTCCTCCATGCCAAAACAGTGATAGAAAGTCCCTTAAAAAACTATCATCGTAAATAAAACTGAAAAAGAGTGACCTGAAAAAAATAAATGTATGTTTTTATTAGAATAAACACATTTTTTAATGCCTTATTTTTAGTGGAACTTGTTTCAGTGCCAATACAACTTCTTACTGATTTAATGCTGACTGCAGTGGGCATCATCAAGGCCTGGTGACCCTAAATGACATGGACCCCCCCGCCCCCATCCTAAACTTTTATCCCTGTCTCATTGCACATATTCTCTCTACTGGGAACTTTTGATAAATATTTTTGCACATCCTGGACAAAAGTGCACAGCTTTCCAACTCTAGAACTGTTATAATTTACATATTCAGTATTGTTATAGTATTTTATTTTTCTATTCTATACTATGCTCTCGACTGTTACAGTACTTTGCTTTTACTTTCCTAGCTGAATATACAGTTGCTTCAGAAAGCATTTATACTAAAGGTCTTCATGCATCCCCCTGAACACTAAGACCTGATGCAGAAACTGTACCTGTCATTTTTATTTTTCGCAGCTGCAAAACTTTATTACCATGTTTGTGCTGTATTATCATTAGCGCATTATCTTTTGTAAATCAGACCTTGAAACGGGGAAGGTAGTAGTTTCAAGTGATGCACATTCATCTTGCCATGAGTGGCCGCAATCCATTCTTTTTGAATTCATACGTATGTGTTTTCATGGTGGCATAGACGGGAGGCTTCATTGTGATTACAATCAAGTTACAATGCTCAAAGGTTACATACATGTGGGTGAGTCTGGACAGGTTGTGGAAAGAATGCCTCTCAAGATATCTTATAGTATCATCATCAGAGATGTATCTGGAAAAAACAAACAAAATACAACAAAAATAGAGATTAAAACTTTTTCATCTTATATTTAGATTTGCAGTGGTTTGCGCTCATTGGGCCTCATGCAAGAACAACCTCATGCCA
Organism: Perca schrenkii; assembly: GCA_025617405.1. NCBI lineage: Eukaryota > Metazoa > Chordata > Actinopteri > Perciformes > Percidae > Perca > Perca schrenkii. The sequence continues at coordinate 1,569,524 of CM046802.1, read as the reverse complement.
GTGGAGGTGGCTCATTGACATGAATGCATTTTACTGACCTGGAAGTTTGTTTACACCTGTTGGATCATTTGACTGCTTGCATTTGTTGACCCGCTGGACCTATCTTTAGTTATGTCTTTTGTGTGATTATAAACAATACAACTGATGGCCCCAAAAAAATTATCTGGTTAAATATGTCAACGTCTTCTTGATAGCTTTGCAGAGAATTTGGAACAGAAATTCATGTTCTCCAGACAATGTGTCTTAATGTTTATGGTGATTCTCTGACTTTTCCTATAGTGCCACTATGAGGTTGATATTTGTGGTTTTGAGTGAAATGTCTCGATAACTATTGGATAAATTGCCATGACATTTTGGACAGAATAAACTGTAACCTTCTTTCACACAGATTCTGCAAAATCACCATAATGAAGGTCTGCTGTTACGCCGGCTTTGTTTTTTTCGCATTGAACCAAACAAAGGTGGCATAATTCAACCCCAGCGTGTGATTTCAGATTGCCCGCGGGGTGATGTCAGCTTCCTCAGCAGATACTGTCTCTGCTGACACTTCTTGAGGATCTCCTCAATGTTGGAGGAAAATTTCAGAAGGTTATCAAAGATCGTGCCCGGGAGCCGGTTGAGGTGAAGAGGATGTCAGAAATGGTGTTATTAACTAACACTCTCTGTGACCTGTTGGTAAGAAAGTCTAGAGTCCACAGAGTGAGTCAATGGTCAAGGTGAAAACATGTGATGAGTTTCTCGGCCAAGTAGCTGCATGGTGTTAAATGCTGAGAAGAACGCAGCATCCAGGAGCCTGGCTGGGAAGATGGGGGTGTCCATATGCTTGTGGATGGTATCTAGGATGAACAGATAGCCCGGTATGCAAACTGAAGTTTAGCCATAAGAGAGTCAGTAAGCTTGGTGATGTGACTTTTTACGACCCTCTCTATTGCACTTTATCACCAGAGAGGTGAAAGCCACAGGCTGTAAGTCGTTCAGGGCTTTTGTGGCGCCCCTCTTTGGAACAGAAATCACTGTGCTGCAGGCGATGGCAGTGTTGTAGTCAAGACCACCTAAACCGAGACCATGTCATAACAAGACCAGAATGTATCAAGACCAATGACAAGACCAAGACTCTGAGGGGTTGAGACCGAGTCAAGACCAAGACCAAGACCAAGGCAGGGCGAGACTGAGTCAAGACCAAGACCAGACTAGTCCTACACTGCATGACATGATAACATGTGGAAAATGCTAACCATAGGCACTCTTCAAATTAATTTGGAAGATCAACATCCCCATAAAAAACCCACAGAAAAACAAATAAAGATTCTTCTTCATTCACCTCTTTATTCAACACTCCTTTGGCATTTTTACCATCCACTTAACACAATAGGTGCAAACATTCAGTGGCCTAACTGCAGGTGTTTCAGTCATGGATGGCATCAAAGTATTTGACCAGTGGCGAATCGCTGGATCCGTGGTCCCAGAGTCAGTTGCATCTTCTTCACTGTCCATCGTGTTCTCCACCTCTGAAATCAAAGTGTCTGAAAAACATGAACAAATACAAAAACACAATGACTGGATTAGATTTGAAAGGGATAGGGGGTTTAAGGGAGCCAGAGAAAGAAGATCAGGACACTCGTAACACACAAGCACTAGGGTTTGACGAGGTAAAAAGTATATATTTGATCTGCAACTGTGTATTCAAACTCAAAATTAACACTCTTAAAGTAACGTGCCGTGTGCTTATGACCCAAGTGAGGGAGCGGTAACATTACCGCAGTGTGTAACGTTTATGTGCAACTAGGAGCTGAGCATAGATATATACATATACATATTTATATCTATGGGAGCTGACAATAGCTAATGTTTATGTAATGTAACTTTATATACATTAGCTAATGTAGCTTTACATGACCTGTCTTGTTATAGTTTATCACAAGCAAAAACGTAACTTAGGAACAAGAATTTGTCACCACATGTCCTTAGCTAGCAAATGTTAAATCCGAATATGTTAACTAAATTTTGTAACTTTAGCTTGAGCACCTATGTGGCAAATAACAGTTAGCTGGCAAACAACTGAAACTAGAAGATCCCTGAAACATACAGTATATACACAAATATATAATATATGTATATTAGCTAATATTTGCTAAATTACCTTGGGTGAGGGGTGAAGAAATTTCTAAAGAGTTTTGGTAAAGAGACAGATTGATAACGTTAGTTAGCTAGCTTCGCTAGCGTCACTTAACGTTAGCTAGCTAGTTACAACATTTACACTCTGCTGTGTGTTTTTTTTTAGAGGTGGTTTTGCAGATAAACTTTTTATGGTTTAGGTACGATTTGGCTCTCCTGTCTCACGTATTCACTTTCTTGTGAATGCCGTGGGGAGGGGAGGTTAACAGTATTGAATTTCAAATTAGAAATGAGGTATTGGTTGCATTTGAAGGAGTGATATTTACATCCAATCACGATAATGATGTTAACACATCAGACATTACACAGGCAGTAAGGTGATCTCCCTGCAGTTGTGGTCTTGACAGGTCTTGAAATAAAATCCTGAGTCTTCTTTATCTGAGATGAGACAAGACATAATGCCGTAAAAATGCGGTCGATTCCGAGACAAGACTTTCAAAAAGTGGTCGCGAGACCAAGACCGATCTCGAGTAGTACAACACTGGGCAATGGAGCTGTGGAATACGTGCTGGAATACACTCCCGGGCTGCTCAGCACAGTGCCTTAGGGTCTGCCCACAGATATTGTCCAGTCCAAGAGCTGTGTTCACTTTGGTTCTTTTTAGGCCACAGCATTTCAGTCAAGTGTCTTCCCCAAACGGGTGGTGCAGTTGACACACTGGTGGAATCCTTTAAGAGTTCTGTCAACTGAGCAGTGGTTAAAGGGACCTATGATGAATTTGGGGGCATCTGGAGATATTATTTCAAGATTTTCTAGTGTTTCCCTGATATATTCTGTGGCTGAGGATGCTTTTGCTCTGGGATAGATATAAACCAGAATAAAAAATAGTTGTGGGAATTCCCTGAGAAGATAGAAAGGATACAGGGAGACAGCCAGGAGTTTGATATCAGTGTTAGTTTTTCTCAACAACTATTGTTCACCAGCATAGGTTGACATCAGGCCCCCACAAACAGCGCTCAGCCTTTTTTGCTGATTTTGACCAGTGGCCACTGGCGGTATTGCAACGAAAAATCTCTGTGCAACATAGAAAGGATTTTCCCCATAGGCCACCATTGTAAAAGAGACATCTGTAAAACTGCTGCCAGGACAACTCCAACTGTAAACAGGGTCGGTTATGACTCTTTCTATTGTGAATTTTTAATCTATGGCCTTTTGATATTTGAAAAACGTTCCTCTAGCCGAGAAAAGTGATTTAAAAACCAGTGACGCCACCACAATGTAAAGTCTAAAGGCTGAGAGGGAACTTGCTGGCGGGGGCCAGCGGGACAAACACTACTGCGCATACTCAGTGGTTCGCATATCACGGAAGTAAACCTGGAAGCTTAGAAATATTTTTGGCGGATGCACCACTGAGCAACTCCTATAGAAATGAACTGGGCTCCGCCATTAACGTTGCATCCAGATATTATAATACATCCATGGTGAACATAAAGGCAGACACCACCGCCGTGTTGTTTTCCTGTCAATTCATTGTCTCAGTCAAGTCTCATAGCAGTCCTGAAGCCGTCTATGTGCGGGGTGGAAAGATAATTCAATAAGTGTGGCAGGAGCACCAGTATCCACAGAGTCTTTATGTAATCCATTCTCCTGGTGCTGTTAACACTGACATTAACGCTAGCTAGCATAAGCTCAGTTAGCTGAGTTAGCTGATGGAGTTCCCACAGCGATAGACAGTACTTGGCAAAATTTAATTTGATTAGCTGGAATTCAACCAGTAGATGCCAGTCTATGCATATAACACAATATGTAGAAATCAAATAATTTGCACAAAAATGTCAAGATTTGGACATGAATCCATCAACAACACCAAAAATTGGCCCTCCTGTGGGTCGAGTCGTGCATCACTACTGCATGTTGTCTGGCCATGCAACCTGTCCCTACACACAGACATTGGTTCAGCTCTGTTTCAGTATTGTGACTACTTCCCCTGCTGTCTTGAAGGTGCAACAACTCTGTCCCCCATTCCAACTTTGTAATTTTTACACAGACAGCGGGGCAAATTAAAGGCCCAACAGTACTGTCTTGAACAGACGGTACTGAAAGGGTTACAATCACAGTATAAACACTGACTAAAGTTGTAGCAGAAGTTCTGAAGAAGGACATAACAAATCGGAGTGTGGCACCAAAGCCATTTTTTAAGTGGGTAGGCTGGCGGGGCACCAAAAAGGAGGAAGAGGTTTTGGGAATTAATTTCAGACGTCCAATCTACTTAAAAAAAATGTTGTTAGTGGTATCGACAAAATTAGCATGGACAAGGTTCTCCAAATCCTGCTGAGACATAAGTCCTTTAATCCTTGATATATTCTTAAATTGATAGTAGGCTGACTTTATAATTGTCTTGAATTTGGCTGTTGGAATTCAGGTCTGAGTCCATGAAGTTTTTTGTGATTAACAATTTTCTTTTTTTTAAAAACATACAAAAACAAAACAACAAAACAATTCACATGGACATACATACCCCCTTCATCATCACCAACCACCCAAGCAAAAATCAAGAAAAGAGTACAGTAACTACAATATTCAAGACCATTTGACAAAATAATAACAAAATAGAAAATAAACTATAAACCAAATTAAAGCTGCGAGCAGCGATGGACGGGCCATCACGCCTCTGCGCGCGTCGGGGTTACCGGCGGACGCCGCTCCTTGCGACCGTGCATTTGCGCGGCACTCAGACGCCACAAACCGTCACCAATGAAAAGGGAACTCCTCGCCGAGTTCAACGATACCTCACACAAGACTCTACGTCATACGGTTCATTAGCTGTGAAAGGGGGCGTGGCTAAAGCATAGGTGGCGGGTCCAACCATCACCAATTAAAAATGAAGCCTCTGCTGAGATACCTCACACAAGACTCTACCTTAAATGGGTCAGCATGTATGAAAGGGGGCGTGGCTTAAACATAGGGGGCGGGCCAAACCATCACCGATGAAGAAGGAAGTCTCTGCTGAGTTCAATGATACCTCACACAAGGGTATACCTTAAACGGTTCAAATGTTATGAAAGGGGGCGTGGCTTATGCATAGGGGGCGGGCCAAACCATCACCAATAAAGAAGGAACTCTCTGCTGAGTTCAATGACACCTCACACAAGACTCTACCTTAAACGGTTCAAATGTTATGAAAGGGGGCGTGGCCTGAGTAAGTGGGCGTGGCCATATTATAGGGGGCGGCTCAGTATCACACGTAGACCACACATTCTGAGTTTCATGCAAATCGGATGATGTTTGTCATATAAGGCAGATTTCCTGTTGCCAGCGGGGGGCGCTATGACCAAAAGTCAATTTTGGCCTGTAGGTGTCCTCAGGCCTGGACCCTTGTCCATCGTGAAAAATTTCGGGCAGATACGACAACGTACACTCAAGTTACAACAACTTCTTTGTTCATTGCTAAACACTCAAAATGGCCGCCACGCCATGCCCACACCGTCTGACGAAAAGTTTTTCTTTTAATAACTTTTCATCGTTAAGGTGTTGGGATGGTACAGACCAAGTTTGAAGTCCATCGGATGAAATCTGTAGGAGGAGTTCGTTAAAGTATAGCACCTTGACTTTTAGGCCTACTTCCTGTTGCCACCAGGGGGTGCTATGACTTTAAGTAAATATCGGCCTTTATTTGTCCTCAGGGTTGGACTCTTATGAATCCTGAAAAGTTTCGAGGTAATCGGACAACGTACACTCGAGTTACACCCACTTCCTGTTTCGGCGGCGAAATGCACAAAGTGGCCGCCCCGCCACGGCCACGTCCCATGACGAAAAGTTTTTCTTTTAACAACTTTTCATCTTTAACATCTTAAGATGGCACAGACCGATTTTGAAGTTGATCGGATGAAATCTCTAGGAGGAGTTCGTTAAAGTACGACATGTGGAAATGGCCAAAATCGCACTAATTTCGAACATTTAATTCAAAATGGCAGACTTCCTGTTGGGTTTAGGGTATGGCTCTAATGAGGTTTTTTGTACATCTTGACATGTTACATATGTGTACCAAGTTTCGTGAGTCTACGTTAAACGCACTGCAGGGGCTCAATTTTCTTAACTTTCTAGGGGGCGCTAGCGAGCCATTTTTGTGCGCCTATTCCCGAAACCCTTAAAATACATACATTTTCACCAGACTTGATGCGACCGCCAAATTTGGTGAGTTTTTGAATATATTAAGCCCCTCAAAAAGCCAATTCATTTGACGGGGAAATAATAATAGAAAGAAAGAAAGAAAGAAAGAAAGAAAGAAAGAAAGAAAGAAAGAATAATTCCTTCAGTTTCAATAGGGCCTTCGCCGCTGTCGGCGCTCGGGCCTTAATAATTCCTTCAGTTTCAATAGGCAGAGATGGCAAAAGTACTCACTTCCCGTACTTAAGTAGAAGTACAGATACTTGTGTTAAAAAATACTCTGGTAAAAGTAGAAGTACTGATTTAATTTCTTTACTTAAGTAAAAGTAACAAAGTACAGGCTTTGAAATGTACTTAAAGTATAAAAGTAAAAGTAGCCTTGCGAATGACAACCACTTTTTATGCAAAGCTACCTGGACCACACACGTTTCTAGAGCAAGATGAGAAACTTCAGTGGACATAAAAACCAGGCTCTTTATATGCCATCGTCTACATTTTAAATGGATGTCTGCCAAACATCACATATATGATTATTGTTACAGAGACTGGGACTCCAACTTAATAAGATTCTGACTGAGTAGCAAGATATGGATTCAATTGTGATTCTGTGAGAATTCACAGATCCAGTTTCTCTTTTTTTATTCGTCCCCTTAACATGTAAAGGAATCTACATGTGTGTGTGTGTGCTCAAATATAAAAAGAAAATAAAGGATACAATATGAATTACTAAACATAGATTAATTAAGAAGTTCCCCATACTTTTAGAGTTACGCAGCACATTGGCCAGGAGGAGTCATACTTGATGCCTCCTAGCCTATCTCAAACATCTCTCTCAGATAAGGCCAAGGATGACTGGGAATGTCTTGCTCTTGCTTTCAATCATGTCTCCGTCCATACTAGTATGTGCTAACGTTACCACCATCAAGCTGCAATTATTTGCTGCAAATGAATGCAGAATGCGGCCGAATCTGTCGAGTCGTCTTGTAGTGGTGGGTTATATGCATACAACGTAGTATCCAATTAGATTGAATTCGGTAGCCTATTGATGACACGAAAAATAATAACGGTAACTCCAGTGAAATTATTTGAAACGTGTTAGTGAGGGCTAGATTAGGACCGTATTTAAAGCTGATGCTGGTTTCCAACTACGCATATATTGTTGACATATAACAGAAAAAGACTTAATATTAAGGTCTGAATGGAACCCATTTAGGCTACCTATGCGCATTAATACATAGAGGCAGGAAGAAGTGCTTTAAACCATTTATTAATTAGCCTATTATTGCAGAGATGGGGTTTCTGGGGGTTCACTTTTTTATTCGACCTACCTTTTGTCTTCTGCATTCTCCTTACCTTGTTCTTCCCTCAGACTCATCCCCCAGAAAAGTCCCACTGACTCAGCCCCAAACCCCATCTCTGTAATAATAATAGGCTACTGGTTTAATACACTCAATAATCAATACTGGTTTAAAGCACTTCTTCCTGCCTCTATGTATTAATTCTCATGGGTAGCCTAAATGGGTTCCATTCAGACCTTTACATTAAGTCTTTTTACTTTTACATTTTCACCTGGCTATACCCAATGTTTAGATCTGTTGTGCTATTTATGCAAATTACCACATACGTAATTATATTATGATCCGTTTATCCGTTTATTATGAATGCTATAACGTAGCTAATGTTACGGAACGTTATACCTCTTACATGGGAAACTACTCGTACATATTAGCTTTCATTTAACGTTGCTAGTAAACCTAAAAAGGTGCAGTTACCATCCATACTAAATACAGGCTCAGTGACCACCAACCGGGTCAGACAGAGATGCACTTCCTCCTCCACTGGGAAAAAGTATCTTCACTAAGAGATTTACACCTTGGAAAAATAGCCCAAAACATAAAACTTCCCAAAGTTAACACCAGAAGAGAAGCTGGTAGTTCTCCTAGGAGAGGAGACAGCAGCTAAATATGGATCTGCCTGCCACAGCCTGAGGGACTCACAATAGAGCTGGGCGATATATCGATATATAAAAAATATATCGATATATTTTTAAATGAGATATGGAATTAGACCATATCGCATATATCGATATAGTTCAAATGTGATCCTTGCTCCCATAGATATGTCGCCTTGAGGTTCTAAACATACGTCAAAACCGCCGCCATCTTGGATCAGGGGTCCGAAGCATTCAGATCAACGCTAAAGATGCCGGACTTTTGTACTGCTTAATTATGTTCGATAGAGGAAATGAAAAGAACAAACAGCAATGGATAACATTTAACAGGGAGGCGGAGAGCTCCGTGGCCGGCCGCAGCGTCTCTTCCCCCGGGCAAAAACACAACTTCGCCTCGCTGCTGCGCCGGTCCCCGCTGATCCAGATCGGACCAGCCAAAGACAGAGTGGTGATCGGTAGGATCTTACACGTAGTCCAGGACGAACTGTATGTCGATATCGGCGGAAAGTTCCACTAAGTTTGCCGGCGGCAGGCGGACGGAGAGAAGCTACAGCGGGGCAGAAGAGACCGTCTGTGGCTGCAGGATCTGGAGCTCAGTGCCCGTTAAAATTACATGTAACGCATAAATACATACAGAAATAAATAGTGGAGGAATGAGCCTGGACATTTCAGTCTGTTTAAACTTCACCTTGAAGCAGAAACTCTTAGCTCAGAAGGGTGAAGTTTCCGTTTGGACTCAGATCTGTGAACCGATCATAATAAATATTCTTTGTATTAACACAATTAGTTTCTTTGTTTTGTAGTCGATAGTTCATTCATCTTTTAATTTACTTAAGTGGAAGCAGTATCAAGTGGAAGAATAGGACTATAACCTAGGCTTACAGGCATGAGGCATTACATTTTGAACAAAGTAGATTATTTTAATATCAAAAGCTTAATTGACCTTTGGAACGAATCACAAATAGCCTATGGAGCTTTGACTTCAAAAAAGGTACTCCTGTTATACAGTATTTAGGTTTACATTTTATTGTTATTTGAACAGCTGAGCATTTAATCATGAACCAGGTGAAGAAACCGGTTTATTAGGGCCCGAGCGCCAACAGCGGCGAAGGCCCTATTGAAACTGAAGGAATTAGCGCCGACAGCGGCGAAGGCCCTATTGAAACTGAAGGAATTAATCTTTCTTTCTTTCTTTCTATTCTTTCTTTCTTTCTTTCTTCCGTCAAATGAATTGGCTTTTTGAGGGCCTTAACATATTCAGAAACTCACCAAATTTGGCGGTCGCATCAAATCTGGTGAAAATTTATGTATTTTAAGGGTTTCGGGAATAGGCGCACAAAAATGGCTCGCTAGCGCCCCCTAGAATGTTAAGAAAATTGAGCCCCTGCAGTGCGTTTAACGTAGACTCACGAAACTTGGTACACATATGTAACATGTCGAGATGTACAGAAAACGTCATTAGAGCCATACCCTAAACCCAACAGGAAGTCCGCCATTTTGATTTCAAAGTTCGAAATTAGTGCGATTTTGGCCATTTCCACATGTCGTACTTTAACGAACTCCTCCTAGAGATTTCATCCGATCAACTTCAAACTCGGTCTGTGCCATCTTAAGATGTTAAAGATGAAAAGTTGTTAAAAGAAAAACTTTTCGTCATAGGACGTGGCCGTGGCGGGGCGGCCAGTTTGTGCGTTTCGCCGCCGAAACAGGAAGTGGGTGTAACTCGAGTGTACGTTGTCCGATTACCTCGAAACTTTTCAGGATTCATAAGAGTCCAACCCTGAGGACAAATAAAGGCCGATATTTACTTAAAGTCATAGCGCCCCCTAGTGGCAACAGGAAGTAGGCCTAAAAGTCAAGGTGCTATACTTTAACGAACTCCTCCTAGAGATTTCATCCGATGAACTTCAAACTTGGTCTGTACCATCCCAACACCTTAACGATGAAAAGTTATTAAAAGAAAAACTTTTCGTCAGACGGTGTGGGCGTGGCGTGGCAGCCATTTTGAGTGTTAAGCGATGAAAAAAGAAGTTGTTGTAACTTGAGTGTATGTTGTCGTATCTGCCCGAAATTTCTCACGATGGACAAGGGTCCAGGCCTGAGGACACCTACAGGCCAAAATTGACTTTTGGTCATAGCGCCCCCCCTGGCAACAGGAAATCTGCATTATATGACAAACATCATCCGATTTGCATGAAACTCAGAATGTGTGGTCTACGTGTGATACTGAGCCGCCCCCTATAATATGGCCACGCCCACTTACTCAGGCCACGCCCCCTTTCATAACATTTGAACCGTTTAAGGTAGAGTCTTGTGTGAGGTGTCATTGAACTCAGCAGAGACTTCCTTTTTTATTGGTGATGGTTTGGCCCGCCCCATATGCATAAGCCACGCCCCCTTTCATAACATTTGAACCGTTTAAGGTACACCCTTGTGTGAGGTATCATTGAACTCAGCAGAGACTTCCTTCTTCATTGGTGATGGTTTGGCCCGCCCCCTATGTTTAAGCCACGCCCCCTTTTCATACATGCTGACCCATTTAAGGTAGAGTCTTGTGTGAGGTATCATTCATCTGAGCAGAGGCTTCATTTTTAATTGGTGATGGTTGAACCCGCCCCCTATGCTTTAGCCACGCCCCCTTTCACAGCTAATGAACCGTATGACGTAGAGTCTTGTGTGAGGTATCATTGAACTCGGCGGGGAGTTCCCTTTTCATTGGTGACGGTTTGCCGCGTCTGAGTGCCGCGCAAATGCACAGTCGCAAGGAGCGGCGTCCGCCGGTAACCCCGACGCGCGCAGAGGCGCGAGGGCCCGTCCATCGCTGCTCGCAGCTTTAATTATTTATTTGATTTTGCAACTGTTTCTATGAAACTACTTGTGACATGTCATATTTGATTTGGGCTTTGACTGAACATTTGCTCTCACTTCGCGGAAAAAAATATCGGGATATATATCGTATATCGATATTCAGCCAAAATATATCGGGATATGACTTTTGGTCCATATCACCCAGCCCTAACTCACAACCACTTAGGATCCCAAAATTACAGATTGGTTTAGTATTTTATAGTAATTATAGTAGAATAGTATATATGTGACACCCACATATTTAATATATGACATGTAGCTAGGCTATGGATTTCTGTAAACTGCTGAGAGAGAGAGAGAGAGAGAGAGAGAGAGGGAGAGAGATTGACTGATTACCTCCGCTGTCTGAAAACTCCTGTTTTCTGAACGATAGTTGACACATCAACGTACTATGTGAAGATAGTTCATCATCTGCTGTCATAGTTTGTAATCCCCTGTGTCTTCTTGCTGATAACAACTGTTTTCGTCTTTTTTGAGGTGATTTTCGACCGTTTTCGACGCACTTCCTTGACATTCTGAACTACCGCGGAAATGTCAGAGCGCTTCACGTGACGGAAATGACCATATTTGGTATATGAGATGACAGGGGGCAGACAGCGATCACCGGGAAAAGTGTGGGTGTTAAAACCACATCCCCACGGGTGCGACGCCCCTGGTCCGCGCTATTCTCCGACATTACGACCTGTTGTACAAAACTAAAGTAACGAGCCAATTTTTAAAATATAAGGAGTAGAAAGTACCGATATTTGTGTTAAAATGTAAGGAGTAAAAGTAAAAAGTCGCCACAAAAAAAAGTAGTAAAGTAAAGTAGAAATATCCGAAAAATCTACTTAAGTACAGTAACGAAGTATTTGTACTTCGTTACTTCCCATCTGCGCTCGGGCCCTAATAATTCCTTCAGTTTCAATAGGGTCTTTGCCGCTGTCGGGGCTCGGGCCCTAATGACAACAACATAAGCCCATCATCCATGTCTCTCCCCAGCACAAAGCTTCCCAGGAGCCCTACAGAAAGCTCAGGTACTTTCCCTATTTTCTAGTGTAGATATCCAATGTGGCAAACCGTTTTTATAAAACAATTTCAAACGCCGCCAACCTAGCCATCTCACAAACCCATTCTTGGATTGACGGCAAAACTTCATTCCTTCATCCTCTTAAAATAATCTGTTTGGCTATCAGTAAACTAGTCTGGACCCAGCTTCCAATGTGCTTATCCATCCCGTTTAGGATTGACCCATCTCCCAGAACAAATACTTTTGGGCTGAATGGAACCTGGCTCCCTGCAATCTGACATAGGTTATCATGGATCCCAGTCCAAAATTTGCAGACAGACTATAGGACATGAAGTAATTGGTCGTCCTCTGTCTTACATTTTCAACAATGTGGTGTCTGTCAGACCAATTCTAAACAACCTGGAGGGAGTCCAATAGAAGCAATGCATAATCTTGAAGTGAATGAGGCACACCCTCATATCGCGTGACATAGTTTTAATATTTCTACAGATTCTGTCCCACTCCTCATCATCATCCAGTGTAATATTCAGATCCCTTTCCCATGTCTATTTGAGGGCTGTCCAGGCTCCATCCCCCAGTTTTGTACAAGCATAGAATAATACCCAGAAGCCTCATGACCTTTTCCATATTTCAACAACACCATATCTAAACATTCTGGTGCCATCGGGGCTAAAGAACTGGATCCAAAAATCCCCACCAAGAGATAGCAAAGTTGCAAATATCAAAAAGATTGAGACCTGGGGATTCCAAATTGCTGTACCACATCCTCAAAGGATTTGAATATGACATGGAGATACAGATCCCCCAGTGTAACAACTCCCTTTTCCAACCAATCCCTCCTAAAAGGGGGAGATCTACCAATACATAACTTTGGATTTTGCCTCTCTCTCAGGAGGAAGTGACCAGTGGGCCAGATGCCCTAAATTAAAAGCATAGTATTAATACATCTTTGGTAGAGCCAAACCTCTATCAATCGGTGTTTGTAATTTATTAAAATGTAGCCAGTTTTTTTTTACCATTTCATATAAATGTCTTTGTTATCCTTTTAAACCATTTAAAATATGACAGAGGAACATTCAGAGGAAGAGATTGGATAAGGTAATTCAGCCTAGGGAACGCAAACCATTTTTATAACATTGACCTTTTGAGAGATTGAGTCGCCCATATACAGAATAGCTTTTAATTCCATAATATCAATGCATTGGGAAAAGTGCCCATTCAATTCTAAATAAAAACATGACCAAAATTGATCAAGTTTGTGTTATACCTTTACAGAATGTGAAGAAAAAGTAATATTAGGCTGTTCAAAAAAATAGCAGTATTTGCATTTTTCTTTACAAACTCAAACATTTACTGTATGAACTGAAAAATGTCTCAAGGGTTTGCTTTACCTTGAATCACTGTACTAATATTTAGTTGCAGAACCATTATTTCTGAGAACTGCTTCACATCTGTGTTGCATGGAGTCGACCAACATCTGGCACAGGTATTCCAGCCCAGGACGATTGCACTGGAATGTCCACAATTCCTCTGCATTACTGGGTTTTGCCTCAGAAACAGCATTTTTGATGTCACCTATGGGATTGTGGTCTGGGGATTGGGCTGGCCACTCCATAACATCAATCATGTTCATCTGGAACCAAGACTTTGCTCGCTTACTGGTGTGTTTTGGGTCATTGTCTTGTTGAAAGACCCATTTCAAAGGCATTTCCTCTTTAGCATAAGGCAACACAACCTCTTAAAGTATTTTGATGTATTGAAACTGATCCATGATCCCTGGTATATGATAAATAGGCCAAACACCACAGTATGAGAAACATCCCCATAACATGATTTTTGCACCACCATGCTTTACTGTCTTCACAGTACTGTGGCTTGAATTCAGTGCATGGGGGTCGTCGGACAAACTGTCTGCGGCCCCTAGACCCAAAAAGAACAATTTTACTCTCATCAGTCCACAGAATTCTCCTTTGGCCAGTCAATGTGTCCTTTGGCAAATTTCAACCTATTCAGTACATTTTTCTTTCAGCAATGGGACTTTGTGGGGGCTTCTAGTTGATAGCTTTGCTTCACATAGCCTTCTTCTGATCCTAACAGTACTCACAGGTAACTTTAAGTCTTCTTTGATTTTCCTGGAGCTGATCATTGGTTGAGCCTTTGCCATTTTGGCTATTCTTCAATCCATTCGAATAGTAGTTGACCGTTTTTTCCCACGTCCTTCAGGCTTTGGATGCCATTTCAAGGCATTTGAAATCTAAAAATAAATTATTTGCCATATAAATTATTTGCCATGTAGAAATATCAATTCTACCAAAAAATTTCATTTATGAGGTTAGTGATGTTGGACTGCTATTATTCTGAGCACAACTGTATTAACATCACAATAGATTTTATTCAATAGTGGATCTTAACTTTAGGTAACTTTATCAAGGTCTTTTAACTGGGGAGCAAATAAGATATAGATATATAGATATATGATAACTTGCTTGGGCCACTGAAATGCACCTGATTGGAAGGCTGTTACGGGGCACTGAGCCGTTAAAGGCAACGCTTCTGGCTTGGACCAATTTACCCTATAACTTCAACATTTTGAGAAAGAGTCAATGATCCTGAGAAGAAAGGGAATGATCTACTAGGTTCAGACAAAAAATCATCCGCATAAACAGTGGCGTTTTTTGGCATGATCGAAGCGGGCAGCCGCACGGGGCGGCATTTTTTCATGTCACATGGTGGGTGGCACGAGAACTTAAAAAAAAAAAATTCTCTGTGCCGCAAAGCGGTTTTCTGTTATCTATCATTTCACTGTGGGGCGAACTGGCAAATCGGCGCCCCCTGCAGCAGCAGGCACCCTGCTTGCACCCCCCTAATTCACAATGAAATGGACTAGTCCATAACGGTGCGGGCGTGAAAGATAAACACACGGTGACAGGAGAACACAGCAGGGAAGTACACAGAGACGGAGCAAGACAAGTCTAAACCTTTCTTTTATGTCAATGGTCTGAACGCGAAAAATGAAACAATGTTACCCAAGCAGCTCAAATAAAAGAAAAAAGCGAAAATACATGTTTTCGGCAGTAGAAGGACCTTCATCAGCTCCCGTGGCTGATGATAGTGGTGGTGGTGTCGGCGGCAGTGGCATGCACAGTGAGGAGGAGACTCAGGAGGAGTCGCACAAAGACACGGCAGTTGGAACCAAAGATCTCAAATTTGGACTCATCAGACCAAAGCACAGATTTCCACTGGTCTAATGTCCATTCCTTGTGTTTCTTGGCCCAAACAAATCTCTTCTGTTTGTTGCCTCTCCTTAGCAGTGGTTTCCTAGTAGCTACTTGACCATGAAGGCCTGATTCGTGCAGTCTCCTCTTAACAGTTGTTCTAGAGATGTGTATGCTGCTAGAACTCTACGTGGCATTCATCTGGTCTCTAATCTGAGCTGCTGTTAACTTTTTATTTCTGAGGCTGGTGACTCGGATGAACTTATCCTCAGCAGCAGAGGTGACTCTTGGTCTTCCTTTCCTGGGGCAGTCCTCATGTGAGCCAGTTTCGTTGTAGCGCTTGGTGGTTTTTGCGACTGCACTTGGGGACACATTCAAAGTTTTCGCAATTTTCCGGACTGACTGACCTTCATTTGTTAAAGTAATGATGGCCACTAATTTCTCTTTACTTAGCTGATTGGTTCTTGCCATAATATGAATTCTAACAGTTGTCCAATAGGGCTGTCGGCTGTATATCAACCTGACTTCTGCACAACACAACTGATGGTCCCAACCCCATTAATAAGGGAAACAATTCCACTAATTAACCCTGACAAGGCCCACCTGTGAAGTGAAAACCATTTCAGGTGACTACCTCATGAAGCTCATTGAGAGAACACCAAGGGTTTGCAGCGCTATCAAAAAAGCAAAGGGTGGCTACTTTGAGGAATCTAAAATATAAGACATGTTTTCAGTTATTTCACACTTTTTTGTTAAGTACATAATTCCATGTGTTCATTCATAGTTTTGATGCCTTCTGTGAGAATCTACAATGTAAATAGTCATGAAAATAAAGGAAACGCATTGAATGAGAAGGTGTATCCAAATCAAGTTTTATCATTTCAAGAGCTTGTTTTATGATTCATGAGGAGTATACAGTTTTATTGTATTAATAAATGGCACTCTTTTGAAGTATTTAATGTGTCAACTCTCACTGATTCTTGCTTACTCATTACATGGCATTAGTAGTTTTAAGGAGTAGGAACTATACATAATAATACATATTCAGGGAAGCGCAAGGAAAGGTGGTATTTGTGATCTTATGTGGTGGGCCGGTCTGGGCCAAAATGCCAGGGCACATTTGTGTGATGAATTTGTGCTTTTTAGAATATTTCTATATTTTATTTGTATATTATTCTTAATATTTTAAATTATTGTTATTGTGACACCCACAAAATAAGTTTTGTGGAGATTATTACTTTTGTTTAATTTCCTTCTATTGGAATAGTATTTTATTTGATTCTGATTTGTATAATTGATTACTAATGAGAAATCACGGAAGAAGCACCCAATTTCATGTACTTCCTAAAATGGACACAGGGTGGCAGTAAGAACGAGCAGCGTCACACTGGGACATATAGCGATACGCAGAGCAAGATAAGCTCATAATCCGAGTGAATGGAGAATGAGCAACTGTTGTCCTGCGTCACTAATTTCTCTGTAATATTTCCAATACTTCCAGGTTAGTTGCACACCTTTTATGTAACTACACATGTTTATAAGCTTATATGAATCCCCGGTGATGTGTGCTCTGTGAACTAAAAGTATGTCAAATGTGTAAACAGTTAAGTTTGACAGTACGCAGTTGAGAAAATGGCGGCCGATGCCCGCAGATTGTTTATTTGTTCTTTACGGCTCCGGGGCATTTGTGGGTTGTTTCGGTGTGTGTGGAGGGCAGCTATGTGTGTACTACAATGTTAAAAGTGTAAAACGTGAATGTGAATGTACAGCATAAGACCAGTTACGGCTGCAGCCTTGTTTGAGGGCACAGGCTACGGCCTGGTTTAAGGGTGTAGGCTACGGCCTGGGTTAAGGGCGCACGTGCGTTAATGTTACACCAATACAGATTCAGTTCATAGAGTTGAGCGCCAAGTTATGAGGCATATGTGTATATATATTATTGAAGTTTGTGTTCTTATAGCGTAATGTAAATGTAATACAGCTTAACTGCAAATGAGAATTATTCTGTTGCATAAAGTGAATACTTATGAAATGTACAGTTATTACAAAAATACTCTTTTGGTAAGAGAGCAAAGATGACAGATGTCTAAAGAAAGAAGTGCAGATATGATTGATGATAGACCAAAAATGTGATTTAAAGGGAAAATTTTTGTTTTTGGTTTCATACAGATTTTGCTAAATTAATGTTTGGAAATATGTGAGAACCCATTTATGTGAACACAGACCTTTGAAGAATACATGGCTTCATGTTATCCAAATGTGGATATAACCTGTGCTTCGATGCAAAGCAGACAAAAAAAACAGAAAATAATTCATGATTGCAGATCCAAAGCTAAAGTGAAGTTAAAAATAAATATAATCCGAGTGAATTGAGAATGAGCAACTGTTGTCCTGCGTCACTAATTTCTCTGTAATATTTCCAATACTTCCAGAGCACTCCTATCAGAGGGTTATCTATATATCTGCCAGCGGAGACCTAGTCGGGATCCGCTACAGATTCTTGGGGGCTCGTCCGGGATACTTCGGCGCCACTTATTGGATCTGGAGCCGAGTGATGACAACGCTGACCAGCAACTAGCCCTGTCCAGCCGTAGGGGACTGCGATCGTGGACGAGTGGAGGCCTGCGATCCAGAGCCGACTGCACCATCACCAAACTGTGTTGCCAGCCGTGAGGGAGACGAGGAGCCATCATGTCGAGTGGTGGGAGGAAGAGCCTAGTGTGGGACATTAGGAAGAGCCTACTCACCTTGTCAGCTGAAGAGCTTCTTCGGGTCGCTAGGGCAGCGAATCCAGTGTCTGACGTGGACCAGTCAGAGTTTGTGGAGGGAGATCAGGAGGAATGCTACGATCACATCAATTCGTTCATGTACAGTAAGCAGTTACTTGAAACAGAGGACGAGGGAATGGTTCAGTTGCTGATGCTAAAAGATGCTATTGATGATATAGTAAAACGTCGTGATGTTATGTCATTTCTAAATGTAAAGGGTGATTCTGAGTCACATACTGGGCAGAGAGGTGGTAAGCTTGATGATCTTGTTGATTTTTCTGAGGGTTCTGTTACTATCCAAACACCCCCTGAAAACGCCACAGACACTCACTCACAGAGTCGACACACACCTACTTTAGTCAGTACCACATCGTCAATTGGTATTGCCGAACCAGATTCAGGGTCTGTTAAGGTGACAATGTCAAATGTACCTGACACATCGAACGCTGATTTGCTTAAAGCGCTCGCTAGCTACGAGGAACTTAGCAAGAAGCTCATACAGTGTATACCAGCACATGCGTCACTGTCACAGACACACATGCCCTCATCCTCAGGTCTATTGAGGCAGCCAGACGGAAACCCACCGGGTGACCCTGCCTCTCAGTCGGCTCGTGAAGGGATGGTGTCCTTAAGGGAACTCAGTTACCTCTCACGGAGAGAATTCAAAGTGCAAGGCGGGCAGATCGGTGATCAATCTTCAGATATCAGCTACAATAATGTCTGTAGGCAAATTGACGATGGGATCAAAGAAGGGTTCACCGACTCAGAGATTGTTCGTGGTGTGCTCAAAATCATAAGACCAGGCATATTCAAAGAGATGTTGATAAACAAAGACGACATGGCAGTGGCTGAGCTCAAGGGATTTCTCCAAACCCACCTAAGAGAAAAAAACAGCACAGAGCTATTCCAAGAGCTGATGTGTACAAAACAGGATGAGAACGAGACACCACAACAATTTCTCTATCGTTTAATAGGCTTAAAACAACGCATCCTATTGACATCAAGACTGGCTGACACTAACATTAAATACTCTACAGCTACAGTGCAAGATGTTTTTCTACATACAGTGTACCAAGGCTTTGGACACAAACACACTGACATACACAGAGAGCTCAAACCGTTGTTGACAAACAGTGGGGTCATTGATGATATGATTTTGCGTCATGTGATGAAAATAACTAGTGAAGAAAACGAGAGAATGAAAAGACTTGGCTCCTCCCGCCGACAGACTGTAACGAATGTGCACAGTGCGCAGCTCGAGCCGGATGTGGTAAAGACACCTAGCACAAAGTCAGAGAGTGTAGAGTCCAAGTTAAAGCAAACAAAACCAGATCCTCTGAGAGACCTCACGACCAAAGTCGAGGAGCTGACCAGACTGGTTGAGACCATGCAAAAACAAAATCAACAACAGCTAACTCACAATGGGCGCCAGTACAGTCAAAATAGGACACAATCTAAACTTGGAAAACCCTAAGGTTGTCCAAGCTGCGTGGAACAAGACAGACAAGACTGTAAACACTGCTTTGCATGTGGGGAGGAAGGACACCGTGCAGCAGGCTGTCTAAAGCGACCAAAGGGACAGGGAAACTCCAATCGGGCACTGGAGAGGGACATCTAGTGGCCGGGTATGGAAATAAGTCCCAACCAGAGAGTGAGGTCAACAATGACAAAACACGCTCCTCTTCACCCTCAACCCCAGTAACGACAAGCACCTTAAGTCACTGTGACCAAGTATCTCAGCTCTCCCCCCAGTCAGCACGTGTAGCTAAAGCTAGAGCGGTTGCTGGCCTGATTGGCAAAAAGGCCCTAGTTCAGAGCTATCTAAATGGTTTAGCAGTCACTTCTTTGCTTGACTCTGGGTCACAAGTCAGTATAGTCAGTTGTGCCTGGAAAGAAGAGTACCTACCTGACCTCAGTATTCACTCAGTTTCTGAGATCTTAGGGGAGGAGGAACTGAAGGTTATTGCAGCAAATGGTAGTCTTATTCCCTATGATGGGTGGGTAGCTATTACAGTGAACTTGCCAGGGAATTTGGACCCCAACCTGTCTATTAGTGTCCCATTTCTCATCAGCAGCTACCCCATGGATAGACCATTGATTGGCTTTAATGTTTTGGAAGTGCTAATTTGTGGCAAACCAGAGAGACTAGTGCCAGTACTTTCTAGCCTCCTTAGCAATGCCATATCTGTTCCCAAAGAAACAGCCGAAGTTCTCGTCAACTTTATTCAGACAGCAAAGCCAGTTCTGCAGCAGGGGCGCTTAAGAACCGGTGCCAAGGATATTGTGCTCCCAGCTGGTCAAGTGTTGTGGGTGAGGTGTCGGATTCCGTCAAACATGGATGCCTCTACCCGATTAGTGTTGTTCGAGACAGATGAAGACAGCCTACCGTCTGGACAGTGGGATACAGGGCCAGGTTTGTTTGAAATCCAGAACCCAACAAAGCCCTATGTCACCATTCCAATTGGTAACAACACCAATCATGACATCACAATACCACATAAAACAGCTCTAGGGATCCTGCAGCGTGTTGAAAATGTTGTGGAGGCAGATATCCTGGACAAATCACAGCCTGCAGCGACTGTCAGTCAGGCCACCACCACTCAGGTCAGCAACTCAGATCCACCTCTGTGGGACCCACCTGTAAACCTCGACCATCTGGAGGAAGAACAGCAAGAGGCTGCTAGAAAGATGCTTCATGAGGAGTCCAACGCCTTTGCAAAGGATGCAAATGACCTTGGCTGTATCCCAAATCTCCAAATGGTGATCAACCTCAACGACGATGTTCCTGTGCAGAGAGCGTACACATCCATTCCCAAACCATTGTTTAAAGAAGTAAAAGATTACATTCAAGATCTTCTTGTAAAGGGTTGGATAGTGAAATCGAAGTCTGCCTATTCTGCCCCAGTTGTATGTGGACGGAAGAAGGACGGCACTCTTTGTCTCTGTATAGACTATCGTCTCCTAAATCAAAAGACCGTGCCCGACAGACACCCACTGCCACGAATACAGGATTTGATAGACACGCTAGGTGGGTACTCAATGTTCAGCATACTGGACCAAGGTAAAGCTTACCACCAGGGGTTTATGGCAGAAGAGTCACGCCATCTCACTGCCTTCATCACTCCCTGGGGGCTTTACGAATGGGTAAGGATCCCGTTTGGACTTTCCAATGCACCTGCAGCTTTTCAGAGGAGCATGGAGGAGATGTTAGGCTCTCTGAGAGATGAGTACTGCATCCCGTACCTGGATGACCTACTGTGCTACTCCAGATCTTTCAGTGACCACGTGGAGGTGATTCGCAAGGTCCTCCAAGCACTGCAGCATCATGGTGTGAAGCTACGGGCAGAAAAAGTGCGAGATGTTTCAGAAGGAGGTTCGCTATGTTGGACGCTTGGTGTCAGCCGAGGGAGTTCGAATTGATCCCAAAGACCTAGAGGCAGTGGTGGCTTTAAAAACCAAAATGCCCCAAACAGTTGGTGACCTCTGACGGGTTCTCGGCTTCCTGAGTTATTACCGCTCCTACATACAGGACTTTGCTAAAATAGCAAAGCCACTGTATGAGCTGCTCCAAGTTAAGTCCTCCATGCCCCAACCCCTTCCACGACACTGCAAGTCCAAGGGTCCACAACTCCCATCCAAAACACCCATCATATGGAAGGCTGATCACCAAAACACCTTGGAAAGGCTTGTCAGTATGCTGACCAACCCCCGGTCCTTGCATACCCCAACTTCGAGGAGCCATTCGTTCTACACACGGATGCATCTGAGAAAGGGCTCAGCGCAATCCTCTATCAGCGACAGTGTGGAAAAATGCGAGTCATCGGATATGGATCACGAACTCTGACACCTGCTGAAAGGAACTACCAACTCCACAGCGGAAAACTTGAGTTCCTTGCTCTGAAGTGGGCAGTGTGTGAGAAGTTTAGGGACTATGTCTTCTATGCTCCACATTTCACCATCTACACTGATAACAATCCGCTTACTTACGTCATGAGCACTGCTAAACTCAATGCAGTTGGACATCGCTGGGTTGGAGAATTGTCAGAGTTCCGCTTCAACATTAAATACAGACCTGGAAAAAGCAATATAGACGCCGACACGCTCTCACGCATCCCACTCAATATTGACCACTATGTGGAGACATGCACGGAGGAGCTGTCTCAGGAAGTGCTGCATGCGACTTGGGAAGGGGGTAGGGCAGCCCAGAAGAAAGATGTAGCATGGATTGCTGCACTTTACACCTCCTCTGCTGATGTTATACCACAGCCTCATTCACTCTTGCCCGAAATAAGCCACGAAGAGCTGGCAAAAGCCCAACGAGAGGACTCTGGAATAGGGGAAATAATGAGACTGAAAGAGGCGAATAATGTTCTTACTGACGAGGTCAGTGAGTGGGCTCACTCGCAGGTCCTTCATGAGTGGAGTCAACTACATTTGGAGAATGGAGTCCTGTACCGCCAAACAATAGAGATTAAACAGTTAGTCCTACCCACCAAGTACCGGTCAGTTGCCCTAAAACATCTCCATGACAACATGGGACACGTTGGCACAGAAGGTGTGCTCCATCTCGCCAGAGAACGGTTCTATTGGCCTCACATGAAGAGATGTATAGAGGAGTATGTCACAAGAAAATGCAGTTGCATAAAACAAAAGAAACCCACCACACACATACGCGCGCCAATGGGTGGCCTGACTTCTGCTTCCCCTCTCGATTTGGTTTGCATAGATTATTTACATTTGGAGAAAAGCAAAGGAGGTTATGAGTACATTCTGGTAGTAATAGACCATTTCACCAGATTTGCTCAGGCTTACCCAACCAAAAATAAATCAGGACAAACTGCAGCTGACGGATATACAATGACTACATACCTCGTCTGGGTTATCCAAATCGTCTCCACCATGATCAAGGGCGCGAGTTTGAGAACAACATTTCCGCACCCTCGGACGCCTGTCAGGGGTCGGACACTCAAGAACATCCCCATACCACCCACAAAGTAACCCAGCTTATTCAACCGCACACTGCTGCAAATGTTACGGACACTGACCGACAGAGAAAAGGAGAGATGGAAAGAACATTTGCCACAAATGATACACGCATATAACTGCACTCGCCACGAGTCCACCAGATACTCATTACCTGCTGTATGGGCAACACCCCCGTCTACCCGTGGATCTCTTGTTTGGATTATTGGGAAACACTGAATCAGTAACACGCAAAGGATATGTGGATAAATGGTCAAAAAGGATGACGGAAGCGTACAAGATTGCAAACAAATCCAGCCTGTCATCAAGTGCAAAGAACAAGTCCTACTATGATCAAAAAGCAAGGGGTGTGGTCCTCAAACCAGGAGATCGAGTACTGGTTCAAAACATGGGTGAGCGAGGTGGACCCGGTAAGCTACGCTCATACTGGGAGAAGAGGATCTATGTGGTGAGGGACCAAATCTCAGACAATCCGGTATATGTCATTCATCCTGAGGGAGACCCAAGTGCCAGAGACAGAACCATACACAGAAACTTGTTGCTGTTAGTGAATGACTTGCCTGTTGAGAACCCAGCACATCCAGCTGACTCTGTTGTAACCCCCCGTCAGAGGCAAAAGCAGCCTCAACAGAGGGTAAACTCTGCTGACAAGGATGGAATATCAGACACTGATGATGAGGATGAGTGGACAGGAGGTTATTGGCTGAGAACACCTGTAGTCAGGATGGAAAATGATCAAGTTGGACATGACAGATCAGCGGCATCAGGGAGAGAGCAAAGTCTGGTGTCAAAGTCATCTCCTGCATCAGTGCCTGGTCCGACTCGAAAGGAACCGACCATGACACACAAAGAATGTCCGGATACATTACTGACGAGGGAAACCGAACCGATGTACGCATACTTACCGGATGGACGAGAGACACCTGAAAGAGACTATACACACACGAGTGAGACAAACCTACCTGAAAGAGAGCATGAACAAAAAATTCCTGGAAAAGAGGATAAACAAAGCTCAACGAATAAAGAAGTGGAATTAGTGGGAGAGGAATCACAGACAAGTGAACAACCTGATGTCTCTTACCTACCTCAGTCTGGAGAGGATGAGCAAGATGAACATGCTGAACAAGTACAGGAGGGAAGGCTGAGTGATCCCTCTATGATGACTTGGCATGCAGAAGATACACAGAGAGGTTAGGAGGTCGGCCAGAGAGAGGAGGCCGAGGCCAGTGTTCACTTATGAGTCATTGGGCCAACTTTCAATGCAAACTCATGTAGATTCTAGTTCCTCACAGATTACATCGCCTCCCCTACCATTCATGCCACACATAACCAGACAGTTTATCCTGCCTACACCTTACGCACCACAAATGTACGTGCCTTACACATATTACATGCCAGTCACCACACAAGGTTATTAAGGAAAAATGGAGGTGTTTTTTTTTGTTGCTGTAACAAATGTCGGGAGCCATTTTTGTTTGTCGGGGTGGATGTGACACCCACAAAATAAGTTATGTGGAGATTATTACTTTGGTTTAATTTCCTTCTATTGGAATAGTATTTTATTTGATTCTGATTTGTATAATTGATTACTAATGAGAAATCACGGAATAAGCACCCAATTTCATGTACTTCCTAAAATGGACACAGGGTGGCAGTAAGAACGAGCAGCGTCACACTGGGACATATAGCGATACGCAGAGCAAGATAAGCTCATAATCCGAGTGAATGGAGAATGAGCAACTGTTGTCCTGCGTCACTAATTTCTCTGTAATATTTCCAATACTTCCAGGTTAGTTGCACACCTTTTATGTAACTACACATGTTTATAAGCTTATATGAATCCCCAGTGATGTGTGCTCTGTGAACTAAAAGTATGTCAAATGTGTAAACAGTTAAGTTTGACAGTACGCAGTTGAGAAAATGGCGGCCGATGCCCGCAGATTGTTTATTTGTTCTTTACGGCTCCGGGGCATTTGTGGGTTGTTTCGGTGTGTGTGGAGGGCAGCTATGTGTGTACTACAATGTTAAAAGTGTTAAACGTGAATGTGAATGTACAGCATAAGACCAATTACGGCCGTGGCCTTGTTTGAGGGCACAGGCTACGGCCTGGTTTAAGGGTGCAGGCTACGGCCTGGGTTAAGGGCGCACGTGCGTTAATGTTACATCAATATAGATTCAGTTCATAGAGTTGAGTGTCAAGTTATGAGGCATATGTGTAAATATATTATTGAAGTTTGTGTTCTTATAGCGTAATGTAAATGTAATACAGCTTAACTGCAAATGAGAATTATTCTGTTGCATAAAGTGAATACTTATGAAATGTACAGTTATTACAAAAATACTCTTTTGGTAAGAGAGCAAAGATGACAGATGTCTAAAGAAAGAAGTGCAGATATGATTGATGATAGACCAAAAAATGTGATTTAAAGGGAAAATGTTTTGTTTTTGGTTTCATACAGATTTTGCTAAAGTTAATGTTTGGAAATATGTGAGAACCCATTTATGTGAACACAGACCTTTGAAGAATACATGGCTTCATGTTATCCAAATGTGGATATAACCTGTGCTACGATGCAAAGCAGACAAAAAATAACAGAAAATAATTCATGATTGCAGATCCAAAGCTAAAGTGAAGTTAAAAATAAATATAATCCGAGTGAATGGAGAATGAGCAACTGTTGTCCTGCGTCACTAATTTCTCTGTAATATTTCCAATACTTCCAGGTTAGTTGCACACCTTTTATGTAACTACACATGTTTATAAGCTTATATGAATCCCCAGTGATGTGTGCTCTGTGAACTAAAAGTATGTCAAATGTGTAAACAG
Organism: Perca schrenkii; assembly: GCA_025617405.1. Lineage (NCBI taxonomy): Eukaryota > Metazoa > Chordata > Actinopteri > Perciformes > Percidae > Perca > Perca schrenkii. The sequence goes on along the minus strand of CM046802.1, from coordinate 1,543,621 downwards.
TTAAGTTTGACAGTACGCAGTTGAGAAAATGGCGGCCGATGCCCGCAGATTGTTTATTTGTTCTTTACGGCTCCGGGGCATTTGTGGGTTGTTTCGGTGTGTGTGGAGGGCAGCTATGTGTGTACTACAATGTTAAAAGTGTAAAACGTGAATGTGAATGTACAGCATAAGACCAGTTACGGCTGCAGCCTTGTTTGAGGGCACAGGCTACGGCCTGGTTTAAGGGTGTAGGCTACGGCCTGGGCTAAGGGCGCACGTGCGTTAATGTTACACCAATACAGATTCAGTTCATAGAGTTGAGCGCCAAGTTATGAGGCATATGTGTAAATATATTATTGAAGTTTGTGTTCTTATAGCGTAATGTAAATGTAATACAGCTTAACTGCAAATGAGAATTATTCTGTTGCATAAAGTGAATACTTATGAAATGTACAGTTATTACAAAAATACTCTTTTGGTAAGAGAGCAAAGATGACAGATGTCTAAAGAAAGAAGTGCAGATATGATTGATGATAGACCAAAAATGTGATTTAAAGGGAAAATTTTTGTTTTTGGTTTCATACAGATTTTGCTAAATTAATGTTTGTAAATATGTGAGAACCCATTTATGTGAACACAGACCTTTGAAGAATACATGGCTTCATGTTATCCAAATGTGGATATAACCTATGCTACGATGCAAAGCAGACAAAAATAACAGAAAATAATTCATGATTGCAGATCCAAAGCTAAAGTGAAGTTAAAAATAAATATAATCCGAGTGAATGGAGAATGAGCAACTGTTGTCCTGCGTCACTAATTTCTCTGTAATATTTCCAATACTTCCAGAGCACTCCTATCAGAGGGTTATCTATATATCTGCCAGCGGAGACCTAGTCGGGACCCGCTACATTATTTGTTTATGGTTATATATATTTTGGCACATTTATGTATATTGTGTGTATAGTGTATATTTATTTTAAGTTCTGATAATATATACTATACTGTCATATTTTGTGCAGAATTGTGTTAATTGTCTTTTGGCAATGTTGGAGGTGGAGATTGTGCACCTTAAAAAGTGTATTTCCTGTTTGTTTGTTTTTTTTGGGGGGGGGGGTGGACTCGAAAGGGGTCTCGCTCTGGGTGTAATTCAATGTAGAATGCCTTTGTAGCTGCCTTGCCGCCTGGCCTGCCTTCCTTCACAGACCCCGGCCTGCTGTGAGCTCAATTGAGCTCCGTCAAGGCTGGCAGCCCATGGCACTTCCTACCCGCGCAAAGTAATTATAATGTGTTGAGTTATTTAAACAAACGATTGGGGAAATAAACGCCACTTCTCTGCGAATCTTATTGATAGAGCCTGCGGCTGGATGGAGCTCTATCAATGAGAGCTAGCTAGCCTCCTCTTAGAATTCCTCTGAAATTCAGAAAAATTCATTAACTTGAAATCGGACACCATTGTTAGCTTTATAAGACCCTTAGGTAGATGTTGTATACGTGGCTTGATGAAATTCAAACTGTAAATATACTCGAATTACGCCGAAACAAGCTCACACAATGGGCCATTTAGCTAGCAGGAAGATGGGAGTTGCAGGCCCAGGAGCTCTGTCAGGGCAGCGGCGTTTGGTAGTCCATGCTGTGGGCTGCCAGCTGTGACGGAGCTCCAAGTACCTCATAGAAGGCCGGGGTCTGTGAAGGAAGGCAGGCCAGGCGGCGAGGCAGCACCAGCAGCTGAACTCCGACACACAGTCTTACCAAATTTTTTATATAGTTGATTTCTCGCTTAAAAAAGTCTCAGAAGTGAATTTAATAACGAAATAGCCCGACAATGTATAACTTTGTAGTGTCTGAAATATGAGACCTGCTGTCGAGTCTCCCATGTGTTTCTATGTAGTTTGCTCAAACCAATCAGCGCGTAGCTCATTCGGAATATTCATGAGCATACCATATTTGGAATAAAAGCTCTTGCTCCAAATAGAGCCATATTCACAGGGTAGTTAAGGGCCTAATAAAATAACATTCGGGCAATTTTCAGCCCAACCAATGTTACATACCCCATTAGGAGACCTTAAGGAACAGTGTAAAATACCCTATATAATCATTCTATCACCCCTTTAATATTGATTGAGATTATTAATTCATTTTAAATCCCCAGCCAAATGCCTCCCCAGCACCCCCCCATGAAGAAGAGCCGAAAGACCCTGGGAAGTTTCTTCAAAGCAGCACAAGGCAATGACGACAAGTCCTCTTCTCTAGAGCAAGCAGTGTCCACAGACCTGGAGGCATATCTTCTGACATGCAACATCGACAGTGAAGATGACCCTTTAATCTGGTGGCGGCAAAATAGCAATGTACTGTATATCCACGGTTGTCTGTGTTGGTGAAGAAATACCTATGCATTCCATCTACCAGCTCACCTTCTGAGCGGCTGTTCAGTACATGGGGAAACATTGTGACATGCCACTGTGCATCACTAAAGCCAGAGCAGGCTTGACAGACTTGTGTTTCTGTCCAGGAAGTGCCATATTCAGGGTCACATATAGGGGTCATGTGATAGGTGTATATCCCAAAGAAAATATGATTTAATTTACTCTTTTGTAATGGCCAAATTAATATTAATTTTCTTTTGTCACTGACGCCTTAGTAGGTTGGCAGATTTGTGTTTTATTTATGCTTATTTGTTACAATTTTTAGAGCCTAAATGAATGGCCAATTTAATGTTTTTTTTTCTTTTTTCATTGAAGCCTTCATTTACAGGTGTGTGAAGTTGGCTCAAGAAACATTAAACTAGTTATAAAAGGCCAGCAATTAAAGACAATGTGCTGCTATATGTACTAAATAAATCATTCATTTTTTATACTGCAACTGCACTTCAATGGCCAATTGATGCCCCTTTTCTTTAGACACTGAAGCCTCAGAATGTTGAATGACATTTCAATTAGCCTATTTCAAGCCATGTTCAGGCCATATTCAGCGCAGTGTGTTAAACTTCTATTTTTGGTAACCTACTTGAATGGCCAGTTGAATGTTAATTCTACAAAAGGCAAGCAGTTAAAGAGTGTTTTTTCTTTATTCACTGAAGCCTCTATGTTTACATGCTTGTGATGATGTGCAATGTTCTATAGGTGCCAAAACAAATCTGTTTAGTACTGCTGTGGTGGAAGTTTTCCTTGAAGCAACAGCGTTAGTGATATTCATGATAAAATTAAAACGAATAACGACTGTTTGAGAATTATACCAAAGTTTGGTCTTTGAGTATTTAATTACATTTGCAAATGCAGAGAAAACAGTTTCACAAGTACCACGGCACATCTGAAAGGGTCTTCTAACTTAAAGTCTAAACATCCACACTTCATATAGTGAAAACCTCTGTTAAGCCACCCCTCTAAATGTATCTTTTAGCATGCTCATAGTTGAAGAGAGGACATCATTAACAGTCAAACCATTGTCTCACCTTCCCCTCTGCTCTCTGTTCTTTTCATTAGCCTAAACAACAGTTTTATCTCAGGAGACAGAAACCTACGTAGTTCTCACTGTTGTAAACAGTCATCGGCCTTCTCCACTTATATCTAAGCAAAAAGTCAACAATGTGAGGAGCTTCAAGCTAGTAAAACTAAATAACTCTAGTAGGCTATAGTTCACGGTTGCCAACTATTTCACTTGGAGTCTTTTGAATCTAGACATGAAGAAGCTAAATCTTGTGGAGTTATAAAACAATCTTTAAACATATGGTTAATATCATTAAACAAATGGTTAAAATAAAATTTGCCACCACACTGCCAATTTGTTTTGTTTTGTCATGGTTCATGTGTGCAATAAACATTACACTTCATGAGAAAAAAAATCGTTGCAGAGAATTGTGATATCAATTCTAAGCTAAAAAAATCGTGATTCATATTTTTCCCCGAATTGTGCAGGCCTGGTTTGCACCACAGCCTCTAGGTGCTTATACAGCACCTTAATCCACTTTATAAAAATGCTGCCAACCAACATAGTTCCTTGTGTGAATTTCTTAAGTACAATGATCCCCTTACCCCCACCAATACATTTCTGGAAGAAACCTGATACCTTAATTCGGCAGTATATTTGTAATAATAAACAACCTAGGCTAAAATACTCTACCCTGCAACGTACCACAAACGTGGGAGGCTTGGCCCTCCCCAACCTTAAAGTGTATCACAGAGCCTTTCAGCTACGGGCCCTCAGAGTGTGGATAGACCCCTCATCTACAGTCCCATGGAGAGAAATAGAGCCAAACCTCACTGGAAGTCTAAGACTGCAAGACCTTGCCTTTGCAGGTGTGTGTCCAAAAAGGTGTATGCTAACCTATGGCCCTATTATCACCAACATATTGACCAACTTTAAACAGGTGGAGGAGCAACTACACTACACCAATAAGTGGCATTTGAATACCCCAATATGGCACAATGCACACTTAATGTGTGGTAACAAACCTTTTGCTTGGAAGCAGTGGAGTGACAGAGGTATTTATACTTGACCAGCTATGAGAAAGGTATGTTGAGTTTTGAAGACCTGAGAGCTAGTTTTGAGGTCCCCAGGACATCCTTCTACTTTTATCTGCGCTTCAGATCAGCCCTAAAGTGTTATGGAGTGCGATGGGGAAATAGTCTTGAGGCGCACCCAGTCATTAAATGGTTTGTTGATTTATTATTATTATTATTATTTTGATTTATTTAATATTAGTGTCCAAGATTTATGCTAAACTGATGCAAGTATCCATAGGAGAACTCCCAATAGTAAAGAAATGGGAAAGAGAGCTAAGCCCTGAGGGGAACGCAATTAATTGGGAGACCGTTTGGGACATTTTCCACTGTTCCAAAAACCCAAATCACCAGTATATCCACTACAACATATGTCATAGGACATATTGGACTCCTCAGAAGAGATACGTCTCTAAAGTCACTCTTGTGTATTCTGTTAACCTGAGCAAACTGGAACTTTCCTGCATATGGTCTGGGATTGTGAACAGGTGCATGAGTTTTGGAATAAAACAACATCAATAATATCTGATGTGATAGGATGTTGAGTTCCTACTGACCCGATTGTTTTGTTACTTAATGACAACTCTAAATTACACCTGCTTGGGAGACAGAGGAAAATTTGGCTAGCCGGCTCAACTTCAACCAAGAAAATGATAGCTCAGCGCTGGCTTCCCCCTCACTCGTTTTGTATAAAACAGTGGTTGGCGTATTTTCTGGACATAGTTATTCTTGAGCTCTCTACAGCAAGGATTAACAAAGCCAAATCATCAACTATAAGCCTATGGAACAGACTTAATGACCTCAGCCCCACAAGAACTAGAGGAGAGCGATTAGGCAAGGTGTGGTCAAGGGTCAGCTTTAATTCAATTTGTGTTTCTTTGTTCTGTGCGCCATCTGATATTACCTGTCACACATTGTGGAATTTGTTTTGTATGTCTGAAGGTGCTAATAAAAAATTGATCACAAAAAAAAAAAAAAAAATGCTGCCAAACCCATACATTTCCAAATTTTGAACACATAGCCCCATTCAACCATCAAACAGCCTTTTTGGCATAGAGTGAAATAGAAGCTACGCCCGCGAATAAACCCCCCCTGATTAGGATGAATTAAAGAAGTAATAATATTATTTAATCTATTTCCCAAAATGTTTGAAATAATCTTAACATCTAACTGCATTGACGAAATTGGGTGTTAATTATTACAGTCTCCTGCGAAGCAAAGTTATGCCAAAATGTTGGTGGCAGTGTGCCCTTCTCCACTGCCTCTCTATATACTGTACCTCTAACAGAAGTGGAGCCAGTAAGTTGCAAAACTCTTGCAAAATTCTGCTGTGAAGCCCTCGGGCCCTGGGGCCTTACCAGCAGGCAGGGCCCCCATTACCTCTTTAATTTCCTCTATAGTCAAATCCGCATCAAGGAGTTCTTCTGTCAGTTTGGGAAGCCCTAGTGGATCTATAAAGGAACACATTTCTTCATCTGTAAAGGTAGATAATGACCTATAGAGATCAGTGTAAAATTCTCAAACCGTTGTGTCCAATTTGATTTTAAGGCATTTTTATGAAAATGAGGCATCTTGTTAGGACGAGCAGCTAGCTAGCTATATGTCCCATTGAATACAATGGGAAATGATTGTGGCTAGATAGCTACACTTTCGGCATAACTATAGTATATTTACAGTTTGAATTTCATCACGGCATGTATATTACAGGTTCCCCAAGGTCTTACAAAGCTTAGCTAACACTTGTCCGATTTCGGATTTCAATTGAATGCATTTTTGTGAATGTCAGAGGTCTCCTTAGGAGGAGGCTAGCTAGCTTTCATTGATGGACTCCAGCTCACCGCGGCTCTATCAATGAGACTCGCGGACAAGAGGTGTTTATTTCCCCGATTGTTTGTTTAAATAACTCAACACACATATCCATTATAAGATTAACTGGAACCTGCGGTAAGAGATTGCGGGCGTAACAAGCTCGCTGACCGTGCTCTCAGTCACTCCATTTAGCAGGAAGAGGGGAGGGAGAACAGCGAGCTGCAGGCCCTGGAGCTCTGTCAGGGCAGTGGCGTTTGGTAGTCCAGTCACCCAGAAAAGGGTAAGTTTGCGCAGGTATTGAGCACCGGGCTGCCGGCCCTCAATCGAGCTCACAGCAGGCCGGGGTCTGTGACGGAGGACAGGCAGGGCGGCGATGTAGCAACCCAGGCAGCACCGGCCGCTGAACTCCGACACACAGTCGGACAAAATTTGCAATAAGCCATCAATTTTCATAAAACGGCCCATATTTGAGCTTTCCATGGTTGATTTCTCGCATAAAAAAGTTTCAGAAGTGAATTTTGTAATGGAATAGCAGAGATCTGCCTGACCTAGATTCAGAAGACTACCTGATCTCAGGTCAGTTGTGTAGCCCATGTAAATGTTGGGGCGTGACCGTTCTCTTAATACACCCATGGGCGTGACAAAGGTACAGGTTTTGAGATGTTTACGTCAGCTTCTAGCTTTGTTGAGATTTGCTCGTTTTCAGCGGCAGTTTCAAAATATGAGATTTTCATAGTAAAGGGGTGTCAATGGGATCCTATATCCTACATCCTGTAGCAGAGGAAGCCCGTGATTTGGACATTGAAAAAAAGCTTCTGCTAGACCCCATGCTATGAAACGCACATCCCATCTTCCACATAATTTTTTAGATTCCACAATCGACATACAGTATGTGTTTCTTGGAAAAAGACCACATCATGTTTTTTTTTTTTAAGACTGGACATAATCTTCCTTCTCTTGATGGGATTACCCAGCCCATTAGGGAATGGGCTGGCTCTAGAGAAACAGAGCTTAAGTTAGACGACATAACTACGTATTAAAATATCACAGCCATCTTTTGAGCACATAACAAATACATAATGGTAATGACTAAACACAACTAAATCCTAAATACGCGCCCGCATGCACAGTCCAACTCTCTTTAAAGTTTGCCTTATCGGTCCGTAATCTGTTCTGCTCCACCCTCTCTGTCTCCTTGTACTGATGCAAAAAGAAAAGAAAGTGTCTGACCAGAATCATGCAAAAGAAAATGTGTCCAAGCCAATGTCCTATATCAGCACCAGTCAGCTCCAGGAGAAAGTCGGAAAAAAAAGTGGAGGAAGCCAGCATATATTAGCAAATCCACAAGGACACAAGGCCGCCCCTCATTATAACTCCCTCGCTGACAAATCACTCGGTGTTTTCTATGAATACAATCACCTTTTGGGGACATTCAAATGTCTTAACTCCATCCTTGGATTCTATTTTGAGTTTGGCAGAATACAGCATTCTGAATCTCACCTCTCTCTTATGAAGCTTTTTCTTACACTCCTTGTACTGTTATGCTTCATCTGTGTGGCTCTGGAGAAGTCTTGAAATAGCATTATGGTGTTATTCTGCCAGGTTAGCTTCACCTTGATTCTCGCTTCATGCAGTACCAGTTCTCTTACTGAAGATCTCAGGAATTTTGCCAGAATGGTCCTGGGTCTGTGTCCTGCCTGGGGCTGCTGGCCAGCGATTCTGTGTGCACGCTCAATCTCATATTGTCTCTCAATCTCCAGCAATTCCTGAATCAACTCAACCAAAAACTTCACTACATCTCCTCCTTCTTTACCCTCGATAATGCCCACAGAACTGACTGTTGTTGCGTTGGGATCGATTTTTAAAATCTTCAATTTTTTCCCCAAGCATATCCACCTCTCTCTCGCTAGCAGCTGGATTGTCCCGTCTCTCACTCTCGGCCGCCTAAAAGCTTTCGATGCGACTCAACTGCATCCATTCTGGTGACCAGGCTGGAGAGTTTTGACTATGAAACTATGGAGCGGCAAAAATCCTTCAAACCCTCTAGCTCAGCCAACATTTTCTCCAGTGCTGCAAATATTTTACGAATGTCTAATGGCGTCACACCATCAACCTGTTGCACATCTTTTTGGCTCCATAGAAGTAGAGTCCGGATTGGGAAGAATTTTTCTGTCCGAGCCTGGCCCGCGTCCGACAGAGCCGTGACCAAACCCACACAGTTAAAATCTCATTTTTTCTCATACTAATGACACATGTAGGCTAAGTTTTTGTGTGGAAAGCCAGCTTTTATTAAGCAACTGTAGGAAGGCATTCGGAAATGTCAACAGATGAGCGCATCAGCTCACACGGGGCAACAAGCGCACGTTAAGCTGTTAAAATGTTCAATGTGTTAACCTTTCCTGATCGCTTCGTTTGCGACCGTGATCAGAAAACCAGCGGAGACTCGTTACCTCCAGGGCCGACTGAATGACTGAACTTGGCTTTCAGTCTGGGGTTTATTTCGGACACTGCACACGCTGTGTACAAAACTTAAACTTATTCCACCATCTCTGCTCTGGTTGCATAGCCTACAACACGTCTGCTTCCTCTTTCTATACCTCTCTTCTGCCCACTTTCCACACACACACACACACACACACACACACACACACACACTGAGCTCTCTTAAAGGAGCCGCAGCACCATTTTACAACAAATGCCTTATCACGCTGATGTGACCGAGCCCGACCCGAACCCAACCATCATTCCTAAATATCTGTCCGAACCCGACCCGACCCGTCGGACTCGGATCGGCTATCCGTGCCTTACACAGAAGTGCCATCTTGGCCTGTTACAGCCGGTTCATTTGCTTCTTAATATCTCCACAGGCTGCCAATTTTCAGTTTTTCAACATATTTGGCTTCCACAGTGTTTCTCCTTTAGGCCAAACACAAATATCTCTGGCTAGGTATCTCTAAAAGGATAAATACGTCAGTACAATACAGAGCCCTGTGTCCAAACATCTATCTGGCCATTCGGTCACATGACACTGCCCTCTGTTGTTTTTAACATTGCCAGTTGAAGCTGAACACTGACTTTAAATTGTTTCTCTTTGGCTCCAAAAACAACTACCCAAGTTTTATCTTTGATTTGTTCAATGCACTTGCTCAGTGTTTGTATTGGACCATAGTCCCTTGGTTATATGGTTATGTAAATCTTTGCGTAGTCCACATACTTATGGTAACTATTTGTTTGCCATTATCTGAGCCAGTGGAAGCACGTAGATGGTAAAAAGAAGAGGCTCCAGAATGGAGCCTTGGGGAAGTCTGCATGTCATATTTGTCCGCTCAGATGTGTAATTACCTATAGACAAAAGGTAGTCTCTGTTCTTTAAGTAGGATTCAAACCAGTTTAGATCCTGCACAAACCTGGTGTTTTTATGAATAGCCAAGATTTTCTTTGTGCTCTACTTTTTATTTTTCATTTTACTTTTCATTTTATTTAATTAGGCTACATGATTTTACCACTTGTTGTGAATATGTTAAATTCAATTCAATTCAATTTTATTTATAGTATCAAATCATATCAAGAGTTATCTCGAGACACTTTACAGATAGAGTAGGTCTAGACCACACTCTATAATTTACAAAGCCCCAACAATTCCAACAATTCCAGTAATTCCCTCAAGAGCAAGCAGTGCGACAGTTGCGAGGAAAAACTCCCTCTTGGGAAGAAACCTCGGACAGACCCAGGCTCTTGGTAGGCGGTGACTGACGGGCCGGTTGGGGATATGATGAAATTCCATTCTTTGAAAACTTTGAACAAAGCCTGTCACATCTGTTTTAATTGGTTATAATACATTTGTATGATAGATTGTTACACTGTTTTCCTTCCTGAAGATGTATCTGCGTGAACCTACCTTAAACCAATCCTCCTTCCCTTTGGTGCCTTTCTTATCTATCTACTCTCACGTCATCAAAGTGAATGGAGCAACCTATAAGGCGACTTTCCTTTAGGAAGTTGGTACTATCTGCAGTAGAAAAGGAAATAGAGAAAAGGATCTAGTACCAAAAGTGAGTTGGGTTGAGTCAAGCCAAACCATGCATTGGAAATGAGTGGAAGTTAAGTATGTGCAGCCCAGCTGTGTGGAGTACCCCAGCACATCTTGAACCTGAGCCTGAGTCTGGAGAGGGTCCCTGTGCTGTGGAAGACATCCTGCCTGGTTCCTGTACTGAAGACACGCCTAGAGTTAGAAGTTGATAATCTTTATATGTGTCTTTTGATGTCAAATAGCCTAATTGTGACAAAAATAAATATGACTGGGACACAAAAATAGTTGAAAAATCACCCACAAGCAGCAATTATGCTACACAATAATGTGGATATTCAGCATTAAATATTGCAGCAATACTTAAAAAATGGTAGGTAAATGATCACCTCCTGTATTCTTAAAATCTAAAGCCACCTTACAATAACTTTCAGGTTGTGGTCCCACAAGGGCAATTAGTCCTTCAAGATATACTTTAAATAATTACTGAGTGAGTACTGGTAAGGCGAGCTCAACATGCATGCCTTGGCAGTCATTTTTCAGGGGAACATCCAACTTCTTCTTTTAGTGTAGTTATTTGCTATTTTGTTTGAATTAGGGACATAGTACTAGATAGTTATAAGCTAATTCATGTATTTTCCGGAACAATTTTTTACTTTTTTTTTTACCCTAATTGGTTGCAATTTTGTTGAGTAGTGGACAAATGGTAAATGGACTGCATTTGTTTAGCCCCTTTTCTAGTCTTAGCAACCACTCAAAGCACTCTACAGTACAGGCACAATTCACCCCATTCACACACGCACACATGATGGTCATTCATTCACTGAAGGCCTGCGACCTGCTCATCAGACAAATATTTACACATTGAACCACCGACCTAGGATTGGTAGACGACCGCTTTACGTTCTGAGCCACAGCCACACAAATGACCAGGTAATGATGAATTTACAGGGTTACTATTGTTGCAGGTTTAGCAACAACAACGGCAGGGTCCAAATAAAAATCTATATAAACACTGGGGAGGGTCTATAAGATTCAAATATATGATTCAGCCCTCCTCCCCCAATAATTATTATACTGTCACTAACTAAGGCCAGAGTCTCGGTCCTTGTTTAGAACAAAGTTCGATTGACAGCTTTCACACCATATGTTTGAGTTACAGTGCAATCTAGCAGCTGTAGTAATTATGGGAGCAAAGGAGGCAGACGAGGGACGTTGTTATAGAGAGACACAATCCATGTAGGAAGGAGGTTGGGGTGGATGGATGAGTCAAAACTTCAGGCTTTAACACAAAAGACTGCTGCTTGTTTCTCAGTACCAACCGTCACTGGGTCTTTTATAAGCTAGACCACGATAGTTCTCACACAAACCATGTGTTTATTATTGTAACCCTGAGTACAAAATTCTCCTAACCTTAGTGACGTAGTCTTTTTACTAAAAACCACAATGTTTCCCTAACCTGTCATCCATTGGTTTGTGGACAGATCAGCGTGTAGTTACGCCTTAAAATATCCCCTGCTTTATAATGTTTACTGAGGTAGTAATTCAAGGTGTCATTTTCTCATAGACTTGTATGCAATCAGACTTCTTTTTGAAACCAGTGAAATCGTCCCCTGCTGTAAATTAGATAGAATGCAGCTTTAAGGCACTTAAAGCATTAGCTTTACTTTTAAGAGGTAAGTTTCGTCTATTATTTTTTACAGTCTAGGGTAAACATTGATGTTCATGTCACGGTAACTGGGCTTTTTTTGTTATAACTTTGGTGGGTTTTGTCATCCTATATTATTATGATCCAATGTTTTGTTTTGTTTTTGAAGCACACATAAAATGTATTATAGAAGGCTTCATATCTTTGTACAGTAATTGAGATTTTTGTCTACAATCTGTCAGGACTTCCAGTGTGCTGATTAACATGTTGTGCAGCCTTGGTGAAGGTATTTATGTGCTTTCTTTGGTAAGTGGCATTCTCGGTTCTTGCCATTTATGCTGGTTTGAAAGAAAAGGGTAAGAAAAGAAACTCTTACATGTGAGAAATGTTGGCCAAACTGGCGAATGCATTCTGAGGGATAGAAGAAAGTTTGGTCCCCACAAGCCACCTGAAACAAAAATAAACAGTATCTTGATACAACATAAAGTCACAACCTAAGATCAAAGTTGAAAGAATATGGTTACTTACACCTCATGTGTGCTGGAATGGAAAACCGGCATGACCTCAGCTCCAAAACATGACACACTATAGATGTCCCAGTCACACTGGCAATGAGTTGGACAATATTCCAGAAGGAGAGTGACCTCGACAGTACTGATAATGAAAAAAAGTAGATTCAAGTCAAGCTTCATTGTAAGAGTGGTGATTCAGTGGTGGAGCCTCCCAGGTTACGCTGCACAGTGAGAGAGGTTTAGAAAGAGGCTGGGCTGTCCTGGATTTTGGCCAATAGTGGAAGACTATCAACTGCCACTTCTGGTCAAGACCTTCAAAATAAAAATCTAATTGACACGTGTTTACTTCCATAAGATTTTTTTATTTCACTTTTATTTATACAGGGAAAGATCAGACTGAGACACAGGTCTCTTTCACAGCTGAAATAACAATTACATTCAACAACGATTTGTTCATTAAGCATGGCTTTAACTTGCCAAGTAGAAATCAAGACATCTAGCTTCAGTTGCAAGCACGCAGTTTTGCCCAACTCTGAATGAGCCCGAGTAATATTTGGAACAACCACCAATTCTCCAATATCAATCCATTGATATTACATATATGATGATATACCATATAATATCATACATATCCATTGGCTTTTCTGCCAGAAAAATATATACACAATAGTCATTTTCAATGTATACATTAATGATGAAAAGGGAAAAAAGGGAAAATGTTACAATTTGGTTTTAGCTTTGTTTACACCCTAAGGCAGATTCAGACACACAGGATTTAGTGTTGAAAGTTCTTTTTTTGGCCTAAGCCAAACTTGGTACTTGCAAAGCAGAGTGTTTGAACACTGGGCAGGTTATCCAGGTGGAAGGTGATGGCGTCTGGTGGTGGCTGGTGAGTAATGTAGCAGGTAATGGTAGGTGATCAGCAAAGGAAGGCTCAGCTCAGGTTCTGGCAGAAACTGGAGGTGGAAGAGTGAGAATATTTCCAGCAAGGTGACGACAATTCAATTTTATTCACAGTGTCAAATCATAACAGAAGTTAGAAATAAAGTAGGTCTAGATTGCACTCTATAATTTTCAAAGACCAGTGTCCGAATTACGTGGGAGCCAGAGGGAGCCGAGCTCCCATAGAGTGAGGACTGGCTCCCATGAAAGCACCAAAGTCAAAAATCTGAGGGGGTCTCTCATATCTGAAGGTGTCTGCCATATGTGACATTGTAATTTAATCTTAATCAACGCTCATTATCCATCCCTGTGCGATCTCTTACCATTAAAGATGTTAAATTAAAATAGGCTATAGGCTACTACGGACGTAGACCTGAGCCTACCCTACGCTCATGAACGCAGCATGACTGCACTTCACCACCACACCACTAGGCTACGTGAGCAAACCGCATACGATCGATTTAACAGCACTTCCAAGTCCGAAGAAGTGATCTTGCTTTTGTCATTAGTTTTGTTTTCAATAACTTTGTAAACAGTGGCAGTAAGCCAACAGCTACGTGCAAGGTGTAACGTCGGACTTCATCAGGCATCTCAAAACGCACCCAGGCAGGTCAGTCACTCACACGCTTATGTGAAAGAGACGTTATTTAGCATATATCGTCACAGGTAACAAGCTAACCATCGCTAAGTGTTGTGCTAATGCTGGGAACAGGTAAATTATATATTTATAGTTAGTAGTTGCTGAGGCTCAGACATCCATGGCGCACAGGAGGCAGGACGCACTGATCCATCTCCCCAGGAACAAACGCTGTGTCGGGGGGAGGGGCAAACTCATGTGATGCGTAATTGATCCCGTGGATGATTTGTAGGCTATTAAGTGAACAAGGTGTACCCCGGTCCACCAAACACTGGGTCTTAATTCTGCACATATTTGTGTTACTGTAGTCCTATTTACTATTTAATTATTTCATCCATGCGTGGCGCAGCGGATCCATGCGCATTCAAAACGCGCCGTGGAGACGCTGGCCTCACCAACCTCTCCTCCTCTGAGTCGGGTCTCCCTCGCGCTGGACTCAGTTTCACTGAGCATACTAACACTTAGAAAATAAATTGCATTACATCAGTGGGTTCAACTGCTTATTGTGCGTAATTTGGACTGACGTTGAGATGCATGTTGTTCTGTAACAGGTGTGGCGCTGCCACTATTCTCTTGATTTCCACTTAAAATATATGATATCATCACAGGTAACAAGCTAACCATGGCAAAGTGTTGTGCTAATGCTGGGAACAGGCACATTGTATCTTTAGTTGTATCCATATGATGTGACAGACTTAGGTTAATATTTCACCAGGTCGGAGGGCTAGAGGGATGTGTTAAGTAGACACCATAAAGTTATCCTATAACTGATTTTAATACTGTACTGTCTGGACATGCTTTGAATTCATACGATTTATGGGAAAGATCAGATGGCCAGAGACTTGACTTGGACTCATGGCAAAAGACTCTGCTGTGTGCATACTGCTCAGCTGCGTGGATTTTTCTGTGTCCTACACACCAGAAGCATGTCTGACGCGGCGCTGCTCCTGCTGCTAGGTACAGGGAGGGCTATCTCGGGACATAGTGCCGACAGATTCAAACTCTGAAAAATCTGTTTATAACAACTTTGTGTAGCTGTAGAGCCTATATAACCTATCTGATGTTGGACCGTCACTCAGAACACACACTACGTTGTTATCGTAGCCTATCCTACCATAGCCTACTGATTTGATTAAAGCAAGACAACATCGGCAGTATTGACTGCAAAATATGTTACAGAATATTTCGTTCTGTATGACAGGTGCAATATTTGAAAATCTTTTCTCTGAAATTTTGTATTACACTTATATCTACATTGATGTCAAAACCTAGACTTTCAAACATCAAGCTGTCATTTATTAATATGCATTCGTGTATGACATATAAACATATTTTCCTATTCTATTTTGCCTGGAAACGCTTCCAACACGCTCGCGTGTCGCGTGAAAAATAGGCGTCGGTTCTATTTCTTGCAGGCACGCGTCTCACGCCGGCAGTGTGTAAGCTCTAACCTGTTACCATGGGAGCCGAAATATAAACGGACACGCCACGCGGCTGACACGCTCGCGGGACGCGTGCAGTGTGTAAACGGCCTAACTGTATAGCCTTGTTAGGCTATGTGTGGGGTGTGCCAACTTTTTTTAGAGACCCCCTTGAAGACAAAAAGATAATTCGAACACTGTCAAAGACCCAACAGTTCCCCCACAAGTGCAAGCATTTGGTCTGACAGTGGCGAGGAAAAACTTCCTTTAAACAGGCAAAAACCTCAGGCAGAACCTGAGTCTTGGTGCGTGGCCATCTGCCGCTGCCTGTTGGGACACAGAGACACTGATACAGATATATGGAAATATGATTCATCGGCAGTAAATCGGGCTCGTTTCAGGTGAGGGTTGGCCTCCGCCAGGGCTGCGCTTTGTCACCAATCCTGTTTGTAATATTTATGGACAGGATATCGAGGCGTAGTCGGGGTGGGGAGGGGTTGCAGTTCGGTGGGCTGGGGATCTCATCGCTGCTTTTTGCAGATGATGTGGTCCTGATGGCATCATCGGCCTGCGACCTTCAGCACTCACTGGATCGGTTCGCAGACGAGTGTGAAGCAGTTGGGATGAGGATCAGCACCTCTAAATCGGAGGCCATGGTTCTCAGCAGGAAACCGATGGAATGCCTTCTCCAGGTAGGGAATGAGTCCTTACCCCAAGTGAAGGAGTTCAAGTACCTTGGGGTTTTGTTCGCGAGTGAGGGGACAATGGAGCGGGAGATTGGTCGGAGAATCGGCGCAGCGGGTGCGGTATTACATTCCATCTATCGCACCGTTGTGACGAAAAGAGAGCTGAGCCAGAATGCAAAGCTCTCGATCTACCGTTCCTACCCTCACCTATGGTCATGAAGGCTGGGTCATGAACGAAAGAACGAGATCCAGGTTACAAGCGGCCGAAATGGGTTTCCTCAGGAGGGTGGCTGGTGTCTCCCTTAGAGATAGGGTGAGAAGCTCAGTCATCCGTGAGGAGCTCGGAGTAGAGCCGCTGCTCCTTTGCGTCGAAAGGAGCCAGTTGAGGTGGTTCGGGCATCTGGTAAGGATGCCCCCTGGGCGCCTCCCTAGGGAGGTGTTCCAGGCACGTCCAGCTGGGAGGAGGCCTCGGGGAAGACCCAGGACTAGGTGGAGGGATTATATCTCCAACCTGGCCTGGGAACGCCTCGGGATCCCCCAGACGGAGCTGGTTAATGTTGCTCGGGAAAGGGAAGTTTGGGTCCCCTGCTGGAGCTGCTCCCCCCGCGACCCGACACTGGATAAGCGGACAAAGATGGATGGATGGATGATTCATAGTAACTATAGCAGTTGGTATGATGAACATTGTCAATTATAGTAACAATAAGGATAATTGAACTATGACTAGACTTAATAGATCAATTCAAGTTTCTTTCACTAGAGTACAAGGGCCTGGAGAGTTATCACAAAGGGAGCGGAACAACCTGGCAACAAGTGAGGAGAGCCGAAGTTCTTATACTTGTTAAAATTTTGATCACATTAGTCACTGGCAGCTGCAGACAATAGTTATCTCCCATAGGGTTAATTTTATGAACAGTTTCTGCTGGTGAAAAGCGTAACCGGCTAAACACCCTGAGGCCTTGTCCACACGTACACAGAATTTTTCCTCCTCAGTCCACATGAAAACGTAAAAACACGCTATCAAGCGATGTCAAGAGCATGCCAAACCAACAGGTGGCGATATAACCCTAACCGTAAAGGCATGTTGGCCAATCAGAAGCCTGAAGTTCCAACATGGTTCCCAGAGGAAGGGGAGAGTCATATGTGTGGACTGATGATGAAGTTCAGTTATTCCTTTATGTCCCACTTGAATACAAAAAAACAAATCTGATGTCAAACAAAGTATACAACAGTGCACACTCTGATGTCACAAGCCAAAATCTCTGGTTTCACAGGCTACACAACACAACCACACAACACTGCTACCGGAGTTTCTGAAAATCTTCACCCTAGCAGGAGTTTTTCAGTGACCTTATACTGCGTTTGCGTGTGAACGAACAGCCAAACGGCATAGAAAAGCTGCGGTTTTGAAAAGACCTGTGTTCATGTGGACAGGGCCTATGTAAAAAATACAGTCTTTAGTGTAAACAAGAACACATATAATCAACATGAACTTTCCAACTGAACTGGTTATCGAGGTGAATACCAAGATACCTGTAGGAATTAACTTGGTTGATTTTTTGAGGTTAGACATAGTATGATCCCCAACTAACCCAGGGTACAGCACCATCGCTTCAGTTTTCTTTACATTAAAGATGTGGTGATTTACATTACATCACTGAACAAAGGTTTTTACCTAAGGGAAAAAAATAATGAGGGGGCCGTGTGCTGATACAACTGAGGATGGCAGTGTCATCAGCAAATTTTAAGTGGCTGTGGGTGCAATAATTTGTGTACAAAGTAAAAAGGACTGGTGAGCTGACAAAGCCCTGAGGTGCACCTGTACTTATGGGTTTGGAGTCAGAGAGCACGTTGTTAACCCTAACGTTCTGGGTTCTGTTTCTTAAAAAGGAATAAAACCACTTAAAGGGATACTTCACAGATTTAGCATTAAGCTTTGTATCAGTAGAAACACGGTAGTATTTTTGAATGACCGTGCTTCCCTCCTTCATGTCCACCTGAGACAAGAGCTCTCTGTATTGTGGGTCTGGAAAAAATCTTCCGATGACGTAAAACGACGATTTTTGCATCATCGGAAGATTTTTTGCCCAGAGGCAATGGACTACAGCCAGTAGTAGGAGCTACTTCCGCATTTTTTCAGCCCACCCGGGGGTTGGACTGTTGTCTCTCTCTGAAGATTGCCGAAGCAAAACGAGCATCAGCCATCTTGAATCCTCGCTACTGGTTTCTCAGCAGAAAACTTTTAGATAGATAGATAGATAGATAGATAGATAGATAGATAGATAGATAGATAGATGGATCCAACAATTATGTGCATTCAAATTACCGCACGTGTACCACCGGGATACATTGGTACAGATCGGAGAATATGCAGGACACTTTATTACAGACGGAATACTCACACACTATGCAAGTTTTGCCTGCTACGGAGACCAGCACCTCAGCCTGCAGTGTTGCTCGATGCCGCTAGCTGGTAGGGGGTCTTCAGTAGTGTGCGGAAAGCAGGACGAGTGTAGGAGTTGGAGCTAGGTGGAAAGCTAATGCTAGCTGGCCACCTGTGCCAGGCTTCGCCTGCTAAGGAGACCAGCACCTCAGCCTGCGATGCCGCTAGCCAGAATACTTGACAGGCTTTGCCTGCTAGGGAGACCAGCACCTCAGCCTGCGATGCCGCTAGCCAGAATACTTGACAGGCTTCGCCTGCTAGGGGGACCAGCACATCAGCCCTGCAGTGTTGCTCGATGCCGCTAACCGGTAAGGGGGTATCCTCAGCGGTGAAACACGGAGGATGTCCCTAGCTCATGCTCCTAGGCAGGAGTTTGATCTAGGTGGAAAGCTAACGCTAGCTGGCCACCTGTTCCATCAATCCTGCTTGCAAGTGTCTCATTAGACAACAAACTGGACTACATACAACTTCAACCAAACTCCCAACACGAGTTCAGAGACTGCTGCGTTTTTGTTGTTGTGGAAACATGGCTGAACAACAGTGCTGCTCTTAACACGGACTGTTGCAGAAATGGGGTGCTTGTATCCAACTAACTGCTAACTGCTGGTGGAGTTTGTGACTGTTAGATGCCGACCATTCTACATTCTACGCAAATTTACGGCTGTGTTTATACTCTGTGTTTACAGCCCATAAGCGCTAATGCTAGTATGTGTTAGCTGAACTTTACGGAGTATATGTGTGTGCACTAAATGTAGCCTGTTTCTATGTCATTTTTATATATTTTAATTGTGTAACCACTTGAGCCACGGTGAAACGTTTCGTGTATATGGTTGAAATGACAATAAAACACACTTGAGTTGAGTGTCTCACTGTCTGTCTGTCTGTGAACGGTAGGCGTGGCTGGGGAGTAGACGCTAAAGCAGCGAAGCAAGTGCATACTGAGATTTGGTTTCTTTCATCCAGATGAGCCAAAAACACATTTCCTGGCTTTTCTCGGCCTAGAAAGCACAAATTAAAAAAAATAAATAAATAATCAGATTTATACTACATAAGTGACCCAATTTAAAGATATATTCAGCTTTTCAGTGGTGAAATATCCCTTTAATGATAAAAGGGTTTTACAGTCATCTAAATCATTTTCTTGATCATCAGTTTATGTTTTACATTAAAGACAACTTGAACAGTGCCAAAGGGAAGCCTTATTATCATCTAAATGCTAGAACCTGCTTGTCAGACAAGTCAATCAGAGAAAAGGATGGTTTTGAACTTATTGGGACATATCAAGAAATGTACTTGACATATTTCAAATCTTTCAAATAAAAGTGACAAATTTACACTTGTACTCGTGATTACATGGATAAATGAATTGCAGCTCATCTCTTTGTATTACTAAAAACCTTTCAAAACCTTTGAAAATCAGAGGTGCCAAAACACTAGGGCTGGATAGTAGCCTAATATTTGAATATGCGTTCGACAGGTAAGTCAATTTTGGGATTTGAATAGTCGTTTTTTTTAAACGTACATGCAGGATGAAATTCAGTGTGGTGTTTTGTCGGTATGAAGCTGCTAGCAAATTGTCCGCTACAAGCGAGCAGTCTGATGTGTGTAGAGGTCTGCATGGTTATACTGTAACAGCCTGTTGTCGTTGTCAGGCAATTTGATAAAGGTAAAGATAGTAACGTTACGACCGTGCATAATGCCAATACAGTGAGGCACTGTCTGGCTGAGCATTCATTCAGAAACACTGCGTCTGAGGTCACTTCTCAGACAGTCCAGTAAAAACGCAGGTCTTTCTGTTTGTTTTGAATGCCTGCAGCAAAAGTTGAGTCTGATTAAAATTTTGGAGAAAAGCGACCCAACATCAACCTGCAGTGGACAGTCATGTAATGTTAACCGGCTATCAGACTCATCAGTCCATATCGCGGTGTGCAAGTCCCGTAACGTTACAGTAACAGGGATCAACACTGCCTCTATTGCTGCTACAAAAATGCTTTAAACACTATCAAGGTATAAATCAAAACACAAGCACTGAACTGCCGAGGAGGCCATCCCAGGTTACCTTCTGTAAGAACTTAAAGAGCTCATATTATGCTCATTCTCAGGTTCATAATTGTATTTTGAGGTTGTACCAGAATAGGTTTACATAGTTTAATTTTCAAAAAACACCATATTTTTGTCGTACTGCACATTGCTGCACCGAGTGAGTGTTTACAAATGAATCTTTCATACATAACATTTTAATTCTGCACTGTCTCCGGGACATGTTGATACAACTATCTGAACTCTTCGGGCCTCTGCTCAAACTAGCTTGGTTTGAGGGCGCGCCACACCAGCAGCTAGGCGAGCATTATAACGTGTGTTACAAAGTGACGTAAAGTTTAAGGCTCTAAGCGGTCTCTTTCTTTTAAATGCATCTCCAATATGTGTTTTACCTTGTTTCTAGTTATGCAACCTTAGAAAGATGGCAAGTTTAATTTTTTTAGTGCGTGTAGAATGAATCTATCCCTGTTGATCCTGTCCGTTTGTTTGCTGCTTCCATGGCTGTACTTCAGCTGTAGCCCGCTGGGTTTGCGTTTTTACAGGTATATCTGGCAACCCGGCCTGGCTGTCACAATAGGCAGTTGATAACAACACACAGGCCAAAACACAAACAGACATTCTGTCACGGAACAGAAATTTCAAAAGGGGAAAATACTGGCTTTAGCATTGTTGTCAGAAAACACAGTATTTCAACTTAGCATGTTTCCTTAATATCTGATGACACATTGGGGTCATTTTCTGATTAAATACAGTAAATGTATTACTATATTCAGGCCCGTATTAAGACAATGTGGTGCCCCTGGGTGTTATGTTTGTTCCTTCTGTATGACAAACTGGGCGCGGCAGCATGCTTACTTATGAGAACTCTTTATTACTTTAACAGCCTCGTCAACACATGTAGGCCAAACACACTGCTCACTTCCTGTGCTTCCGCCATGCTAAGGCTTCTGGGTAACGTACAGTATCTCACAACAGTGAGTACAACCCTCACATTTTAGTAAATAGTTCATTATATCTTTTAATGGGACAACACTGAAGAAATGACACTTTGCTATAATGTAAAGTATTAAGTTTACAGCTTGTATAACAGTGTAAATGTGCAGTCGCCTCAAAATAACTCAACATACAGCCATTAATGTCTAAACCGCTGGCAACAAAAGTCAGTACACCCCTATGTTAAATTCCCATAGAGGCAGGCAGATTTTTATTTTTAAAGGCCAGTTATTTCATGGATCCAGGATACTATGCATCCTGATAAAGTTCCCTTGGCCTTTGGAATTAAAATAGCCCCACATCATCACATGCCCTTCACCATACCTAGAGATTGGCATGGGTACTTTCCATAAAATCATCTCTCAATGCAAATCAAACCAGCTATTAGGCTAACTGACATAAAACCATGCCAATCTCTAGGTATGGTGAAGGGTATGTGATGATGTGGGGCTATTTTAATTAGCTTTGGACTGACTGACTGACGTGCTGACGTATTGTCACTTCCGGTGTTCCCGTGTTTGCTGCTCCAGCAAAAACTTACTCAACTCTGCTTTATTGTTTAAATTAGCGGCTATTTGCCTGGATTGCATTTGAATTACAATTGTTCTACTCAAGCACTTATACTTCGCTTTCCTTACAGCGACTGCCTCGCTGATCTTACAGTTGTAAGATATTTCTTACAGTTGTAAGATCAGCCATTAGCAATGGCTAATTCCTCTCCCTCTCCTGCTCTCTCTTGTTCTGTGTGTCAAATGTTTAGCTATTCCTCTGCCTCCTTTAGTGATAATGAAGCCAATTCAAGCAAGCCATGGCTTGCTTGAATTCTAATGTAGAATGCGGTCTGTTATTTCTTGATAACAGACCGCTGCTAAGGATAACACACCGTTGCCATGCAAAAGCAGAGCGTTGCCATGGACGCAGTTCTGTTCACTCTGGAGGACAGCTATCAATCAATCCGCTGAAAGAAGTCTGGATAATTTAGCCTATCAGCTGTAGCAAAAAGTGGGGAAACGTGGAGCAACTTCTGTCCTCCAAGCAATAACAGCAGATCTGATGAGCGTCTATCGCTAGTATCTTTCTATACCGTCTATGATCGCTAGCTACACAGTAACAGCCGTAGGGACAACAACGCTAATTAGTTAGCTTACATTGCAACTTGTTTAACGTTAACTTACAGGTGCAGCGGCTGTGCAAAAAGGAAACGAGATGAATGAGGACATAAACGTCCACATAAATATTCCCAAAGAAGCCATTCACCGTGTCTCACTTCACCGTCAACAGAAATGTTCAGTTTAATGTAAATTAGAGCAGCCGATAGCCCGCTAGCTCACTACAACGCTTCAACTAATGTTGTGTCAATTCCTGCAGTGATTAAAACAGCAGCTGGGTCATTTGTCCACCACGGCAGCACCCCATAAAATATACGGCTACTACCACAGCCCGTAAGGTGGTGTTGAGTAGCTAATAGACGAAGGATTGCATTACAGAGTTTTTACGTAGCTATGGACGCAGGATTCCAACCGTAGAGACGGAACGGACTATTTTCTCTAGTGGAAGCAATACAATCGTATTTAAATCAATAAACTCCCATTTAAATCAATATTTTGTCAAGTTATTAGTCAAATTATTGATTTATTTGGCAAGTAGCCATGTAATAAGCGGGATAATGTAGAGCGAGGCGGTTGTTATAGCGAATACAACCCCTTCAGGCTGATTCAAGTCCTGATCACCCTGACGGGGTTGTATTCGCTATAACAACCGCCTCGCTCTACATTATCCCTTACGTATTCGCTGCTCTAGAGGCAAGGCTTATGGCGCTTTTCCATTACATGGTACCTACTCGCCTCGCCTCAACTCTACTCGCCTTTTTTGGTTTTCCATTACGAAAAAAAGTCCCTGGTACCTGCATACCTGGTACTTTTTTTAGTACCTCCTCAGTCGAGGTTCCAAGCGAGCTGAGGCAAGCCGAGAAGGTGACGTGAAACCCTGCAGGCTACAGATTGGTCGGAAAGAATCGTCACTGATCACTGCATTGCTAGCGACAGACGGCATTTTTAAATAGTTTAGCCAGCGGTGTTTTTTTGCTGCCGGAGGCTCCACGCAGAGCTTTCTCCGTAGCATACAAGTGGCCTGATGTTTATACTTGTGCGCTGGTGTGTGTGTCGAGTCGCCGTGTGTGTGTGTGTGTGTAGCTGGTGAGCGAGGGAGAAGTGAGAGAGTGCCGGCGATTAGCTCCGCAGCGAGTAGTGACTCTAGAGTCCTAGTGAGAGAAACAAAGAGTCTCCCCTGTTCTTTCTGACCATGGCGGGAAATCTGGAGCAGTAAAAGTTAACTATCTCTTTGATTTCATGTTGTTTATGGAGAAGGAGAACCAGGAAATGAGTCGGGGGAAATGCAACGCTACCAGGCCACGCCCACGGCAGTCGCTATGACGACCAGCCACGCTGAGGCGGTACTAAAATCTGCAATGGAAAAGGGACGCACAGTGCGCCGAGTTGAGGCGAGGCGAGTCGAGCAGGTACCATGTACTGGAAAAACGCCATTAGTGAGTTTGAGGCATGGCTCCGCATCATGGAATCAGAATCATATGCTTCCGTAGCTAGCCAGCGCCACATAGTTGATGGGGGCCAACATACTGTAGCTTCTGTAGCTTCTGCTAGCTGTCCCCCGGCAGACCCCGAGCAGCCGGGCGAGTGGGTGACTGTCCAGGGAATGCACATGATGACGGTCGCTCTAAACCGGAGCATCTTCGCCTCTCTAACAGTTTCTCCCTACTCAGTGATACACCCGCTGAGAAGCCAATTCTGGTTATTGGGAGCTCTATACTGCGACATGTGAAGCCGGCGGCCCCAGCGGCTACGGTCATATGTGTCCCCGGGGCTAGAGCGGGCGATATAGAATCCCATCTAAAGCTGCTGGCTAAAAAGAACCGTAAATACAGTAAGATCATACTTCACGTAGGTGGTAATGGTCGTAAATCGGAGATCACTAAAATTAATGTTGAGTCACTTTGTGTATACGCAAAGACAATGTCGGACTCAGTAGTGTTCTCTGGACCCCTGCCAAACCTGACCAGTGATGAAATGTACAGCCGTACATCATCCTTCCACCGCTGGTTGTCTGGGTGGTGCTCAGCTAATGATGTGGGCTATGTGAATAACTGGAGGGAGTTCTGGGGAAAGCCTGGTCTGATTGAGAGAGACGGCATTCATCCCACCTGGGACGGAGCCACTCTCATATCAAAAAATCTGAGTCTATTATCGGTCATAAACCATGACAACCCAAGTTTGATATTAGTAATCAGAGGTGCAGTGCAATGCGCCCCTCTGTGCTTCCGTTGGAGCAGTCGCCCACTCATAGTCTAATAAGCACGGTGTCTTTACCCCAACTCAGATCGGTTAAATCAAAGGTAAACAAAAGATGCGCTATACTTAACAACCTAATTGGAATTAAAACGACTGCAACGATAGAACAAAATAGGAAAATTAGATGTGGACTATTAAATATTAGATCTCTGTCTTCTAAAGCAGTATTGGTAAACGATTTGATATCAGATAATAAAATTGATTTATTTTGTCTTACTGAAACCTGGATGAGCCATGAAGAATATGTCAGTCTAAATTAAGCCACTCCTCCCAGTCATATTAATACTCAGGCCGAGGAGGGGGAGTTGCAGCCATCTTTGATTCAAGCCTGTTAATTAATCCTAAACCTAAACTAAATTATAACTCGTTTGAGAGTCTTGTTTCTAATCTTCAACATCCAAAATGGAAAACATTACAGCCAATTATATTTGTTGTTATTTACAGGGCTCCAGGTCCGTATTCTGACTTTTTATGAGTTTTTATCATGTTTAGTCCTTAAATCAGTACTTATTGTAGGTGATTTTAATATCCATGTGGACGCTGACAATGATAGCCTTTTTTTATGTATTTATTTGATTGGGACAGTGCATGTTAATAAACAAACATGGAATACATGCATGTAAACATGCCGGATTGTAGCCAAGGGCTAATTTCCATTCGTAGTCCCACGGGCTAAGATCATACAGGTCACAAAACATTGCATAATAAAATTTACATTACAATTTACTACAGTATGTACATCATGTAAAACATTGCATAATACATTTTACATTACAATTTACTACAGTAAGTACATCGTTTATCAATAAATTAACAAAAGCCCTATATACAATATTCACATAAGACTTAAAAATTCATTCAACTTCAACAACCCATTTACACATTACAAAGTAAAGAAATTCAGAAAAGGATACAACATACCCACTAATGTGTACAGCTTTGGTTTTCCCATAGCCATTTTTTCAACTGAGCTTTAAATGAGCTATATGTAGGGCATTCTCTCAATGTTAGAGGAAGACTATTCCACAGGTTCCCACCTTCGGACAGACAGAACCGTCTGACCAAAGGTGGTACGCCTGTGGGTTATTATCAGGTCTCCTCTAGTAGAGGCTCGAGTGGTCCTCTGCAAATTTTCTTTAGATTTAATAAAATCCTTCAATGGTGGAGGAGCGAGGGAGTGTAGAACCTTGTATATCAAACAGGCCATTTTCAAATTGATCATATTTCGAAAATCCAATAGCCTTTTTATAACATGACAATAGTGGTAGAATAGCGTTTTTTTATCAAGTGTTTTTAATGCCTTTTTATAGAGACTTTCCATGGTTGCAAGTGTTGTGGGGCAAGCAAGAGACCAAGTAGTCAAGCAATAGTCAAAATGAGAAATAATCACTGAATAAAAATATGTTTTAGCAACATCCATGGTTAAATTATTTCGAATATGTCGGAAATTTTGAAGATTAAATTTGACTACCTGTGCTACTTTTTTTACATGACTTTTGAAAGAAAGTGTTGGATCAAGGACTACCCCAAGGTATTTAAATTCTGAGACCACATCAAGTTCCACTCCATTCATAAAGACATTGGATCTGGTTACTTCGACCTGGCGTTTTGAGAAATACATGCACACAGTTTTTCTGGTGTTCAACATGAGGCATGAATCCTTGAGCCAGTCCTGCACATAGAATAGGGTATCTGTGAGATCAGCAGCTGCTTGTTGGATGTTTTTTACTTGAGTGTAAATCACTGCGTCATCCGCATACATCTGCGAGAAGACGTTTGGACATGAATTTGGTAGGTTATTGATAAAAAGTGAGAACAGAATTGGCCCAAGGATAGATCCCTGCGGGACACCAACTCCAGAATCTAAACAGGGAGATTTGACACCATCTACTACCACGTACTGTTTCCTGTGAGACAGATAGGATTTAAACCATACAAGTGCTTGATCAGAAATGTTAAACTGAGTCAACCTGGATAATAAAATCTGATGGTTTACAGAGTCAAAGGCTTTCTTCAAATCTAAGAAGACAGCCCCGACACAGGAACTCTTGTCAAGCAAACCTTTTATGTTTTCTGTTAACACACACAGGGCACTATCTGTGGAGTGATGGGTCCGAAAACCAAATTGTAATGGATGTAATGAAGGTTGGACATTTTCCAGATGGGCCATCAACAGTCTGACTACCCACTTCTCCGCTATTTTTTGATATAACGGGAAGTATGCTGATAGGTCTATAATTGGACATTTCAGTTTTAGCACCTGATTTAAATATTGGTGTCACTGCAGCCACTTTCCAATCTGCAGGGACTATAGAATGGTTAAAGGACATATTAAGAAGATTGGTAATTGGACGTACAAGAGGGTCCTTGTACTCTTTCAAAAAGTGTGTATTAAGGCCAAATGCATCAAGGGCTTTTGAAGTTTTCATACCAGTAATAATTTTTGTTACTTCATAATCTGAAATTTCAGTGATTTCGAATACAGGCTGATGTGGATCAGTAACATTGTCAGAACACAGAGATGAAGCAAAATGCTGCGTAATCTCTTTCACAGAATTTATAAAGAAACTGTTGAAATTAGTGGCTATGGAAAGGGGATCTTTAATAATCAAGTCATTAATTTGCAGCTTCATTTCCTTATTGTTTTTGTTTAATTGTCGGCCAAGCAGTTTATTTAGATTTTGCCATACTAATTTTCCATTGCTGTTTGCGTTCTCTATTACTTTAATGAAAAAGTTGGCTTTGGCCCGTCTCAAACTCTGTGTTACCTTGTTTCGCATATGAGTAAACTTCTGACGGTCTGTTGTTAGACCGGATTTCACAAATTGCTTTAATAGCAGGTCTCTACAAGACATCAAATTTTTACATTCTTTATTCAGCCATGGCAAATGGCACCTATTTTTACGTTTATATCTCCCTCTATTTCAATTCAATTCAATTTTATTTATAGTATCAAATCATAACATAGGTTATCTCGAGACACTTTACAGATAGAGTAGGTCTAGACCACACTCTATAATTTACAAAGCAACCAACAATTCCAACTATTTCAGTAATTCCCTCAAGAGTAAGCAGTGCGACAGTGGCGAGGAAAAACTCCCTCTTGGGAAGAAACCTCGGACAGACCCAGGCTCTTGGTAGGCGGTGTCTGACGGGCCGGTTGGGGGTGTGATGAACAGTGGCGATAATAGTCACATTAATAATGGAACAGTGACTGGATGTAGCGGGAAGCTGCAGGGTTCAGCAGGAAGCTGCAGGGTTCAGCAGGACGCAGCAGGGCACCGTTGAGCTCAGCAAGGAGTGCAGCAGGACCACGGCGACAGCTGGAACCAGGATCTTGGTGCCAACGTTCTCCAAGGAAATACGCTGGGGGAAAAAACATAAGGACTCCGGGGAAACTCCCCAGAAGCTAGGATTAGTAACTAGCATTTCCGGGACGGGATACACGCAAATAGTAATAGTAATAGTAATAGAGAGGGAGAGGAGAGAGCAGCTCAGTGTGTCAAAGGAAGGAAGTCCCCCCGGCAGTCTAGAACTATAACAGCGTAACTATAACAGCGTAACTAAGAGAGACAGGTCATAAGGAGAGGTAGCTTTTTCGGGCTTAGAACTCTCCCCCCTGCCGGATCGGGCTTGGCTGGCCTGCCTCCCTCTACTTTGTTATGTATTATTAATCTAACAATTATGAAGAGAAGCAGTTGGGCCAGTTAGGTGAACACTGCAACTCCTCACTCCCTAACTATAAGCTTTATCAAATAGAAGAGTTTTAAGTTCATTCTTGAAAGCGATTACAGTTTCTGCCCCCGAACCCAGATCGGGAGCTGGTTCCATAGGAGAGGAGCCTGATAACTGAAGGCTCTGGCTCCCATTCTACTTTTTAGAGACTCTAGGTACCACCAGTAACTCTGCATTCTGGGAGCGCAGTGCTCTAGTGGGACAATAGGGTATTAGGAGCTCTTCTAGATATGATGGTGCTAGACCATTTAGAGCTTTGTAGGTCAAGAGAAGGATTTTAAACTCAATCCTGTATTTTACAGGAAGCCAGTGCAGAGAAGCTAATACAGGAGAGATATGATCTCTTTTCTTAGTTCTTGTGAGAACACGCGCTGCAGCATTCTGGATCAGCTGGAGAGTCTTAAGGGACTTATTTGAGCAACCTGACAGTAGGGAATTACAATAGTCCAGCCTAGACGTAACAAATGCATGAACTAGTTTTTCAGCGTCGTTTTGAGACAGGATATTCCTAATTTTGGCAATGTTACGAAGATGAAAAAATGCTGTTCTTGAGGTTTGTTTTAGATTGGCATTAAAGGATATATCCTGATCAAAAAATAACTCCTAAATTTCTGACAGTAGTGCTGGAGGCCAGGGCAATACCATCCAGAGAAGCTATGTCTTTAGATAATGAGGTTCTGAGGTGTTTAGGTCCCAGTACAATAACTTCAGTTTTGTTAGGGTTTAACATCAGAAAATTATATGTCATCCAGGATTTTATATCTTTAATGCACGCTTGAAATTTAGCTAGCTGACTGGTTTCGTCTGGCTTGATTGACAAGTATAATTGGGTGTCATCTGCATAACAGTGAAAGTTAATTGAGTGTTTCCTAATAATATTGCCTAGAGGAAGCATATATAGGGAGAAAAGAATTGGTCCAAGCACTGAGCCTTGAGGAACCCCATGGCTAACTTTAACGTACTTGGAGGATTTATCATTAACATTAACAAATTGAGATCGATCAGAGAAATAAGACTTAAACCAGCTTAGTGCGATTCCTTTAATGCCAACCAAGTGTTCCAATCTCTGTAACAGGATTGAATGGTCAATAGTGTCAAATGCAGCACTAAGATCTAGTAAAACAAGAATGGAGACAAGTCCTTTGTCTGCAGCAGTTAAAAGGTCGTTAGTAATTTTCACCAGTGCCCGTCTCTGTGCTATGATGCTTTCTGAATCCTGATTGAAAGTCATCAAATAAACTATTGCTATGTAGAAAATCACATAACTGATTAGCAACCACCTTCTCAAGGATCTTGGATAGAAAGGGAAGGTTAGATATAGGTCTATAGTTTGCTAAGACCTCAGGATCTAGGGTGGGTTTTTTTTCAGAAGAGGTTTTATCACAGCTACTTTAAATGACTGCGGTACATAACCTGTTAATAAGGGACATATTGATCATATCTAGTAATGAAGTGTTTACCACGGGTAACGCTTCTTTGAGTAGTCTCGTTGGGATGGGGTCTAAGAGACAGGTAGATGGTTTAGCTGAGGATATCTTTAACATTAATTGTTGAAGGTCTATAGGATAAAAGCAGTCTAAGTATATGTTGGGACTAGTCGTTATTTCTAGCGACTCTGCGTTTAAAGGTAAACCGTTAAAAGTTGAGGGCAAAAGGTGACGGATTTTATCTCTAATTGTTGTAATTTTATCATTAAAGAAGCTCATAAAGTCATCACTACTCAGAGCTAGAGGAATAGATGGCTCAGTAGAGCTATGACTATCTGTCAGCCTGGCTACAGTGCTGAAAAGAAACCTATTTGAATGGATTGAGATAACATCCTTCACAGATTTAATAAGTTTACTACTACAAAATTCAGGATTGTCACCAGAAAGGATTGTATCCCAGTCCAGTGATGACAGGGCTGTTGTCACATTTTGTCGTTGGCTGTTAGGTATAAACTCATAAGGAGACCTGTTATGTGTGGAGTTACAAAAATCGTTATTAACCCTCGATTTGGACTGTTTCCTGGAAAAAAGTATAATATTATGATCTGAGATACCAGTCAAGAAATTGTAGGATCTAATTATCCTTTCAGGTCTGTTGCTGAAAAGTAGGTCTATTTTAGTTTTAGAATGTTTTGTAATCCTTGTTGGTTGCTGAACTAGTTGGAAAAAATTTAGATTGTCCATTGTATGCTTTAGTGTTTTCCTATCTTTCTTACAGTCCCAGTTCACATTGAAGTCTCCAATTAAAATAATTTCATTGGGTTTGTTGTGTGTTGTGTGATGTTTAAGTAATACCTGCAGTTGTTCATATAAGTCAACTTTGGCTGATGGAGGACGGTAAAGGCAAACCAAAGTAAAAGTCATCTCTTCAGAAAGGGACATTTTTACTGAAACATTTTCAATCTTGACCTCGCTTGGCACACTTAGTTGTGAACACTCCAAATTATTTTTCACATACAGCAATACACCCCCACCTCTTCCTTTACCTCTGTCCCTTCTAAACACATTGTAGTCAGGGAATACAACACCAGCATCAGGAGATGATTCTTTAAGCCAAGTTTCTGATAGGCCTAATATATCAATATTTGAATTCCTGAGGATATGGTCTAGTTGTTCACGTTTAGGGAGCATGTTAAGGTGAGCACAAAGAAGCCCTTTTGGCTTATTTTTATTGTCCCATATTAATTTAGCCTGGTTTAATGTATTAAAAATATTTGTCTCCCGATATCTTCTCATTACAACATTTTTAGTCTTTTTAATAACTTGGCCGGAGTTTGGTGCAGTCAGAGTTTGAGGTACGAACCCGTTTTGGATCCCTGGTGCGGTTTCCAATTTAGCTGTCTTGTTGACAGCCAATGTCACGTGACCATCGATGCATGCTGTTGTTTGTAGCCTCTTAGCTGCTACGCTAGCTCCTACGGCCACCATGCTAGATGCGCCGAAGGCAATTGTGGACTGCATCTGAGCTGCCAATCCCCCTCCTCCTCCCTCCGCGATCCCGACTCCACCACAGCCGGAGGATGCTCCAGGCACACAGTCCGACGTGCCCACGGCAGTCCCCACAGGACCTCCGGTGCGCGTCAGCGGGTGCAGCGTCCCACGTGCTGGAACGTCGGCCTCCACCACGCCGACCACAGCCAACGGACCCACGCTCGCCGCCACTCCAGCGGAGCCACCCTGACCTCCAGGTCCACAGGTAAGTCTGAGCCAGTACTGTAGTGGCCAGAGTAGCTGTTGGTGGCCAACGTAATGGTAGCCAGGGGTTCATGTTCCGCCAGTCTTTTGAGGGGTCCCGGACACTGGTGTATGTCCCCGGATAAGAGTAGGCAGATGGCGATTATAAGAGTGCGGCTTTGAGGAATTTGTAGAGTGCGTACACTGCTTTTCCTGCTTTTAATTGAGCAGTAGTAAAGAGATGGAAAAACAAAAGCCGCAGCAACGGAATGTCTCCCAAATCCAAAATGTTTGTTGTTGTTCGAAGTTTTGTGTGGAACTTGTAAAATTGCTCACGGATATTTTTTCCGGCACTGTAGTACTTGCATTGTGATGAAAAACAGGCAGGGTCATTGAGTCTATATCTTAAATTGTCCAAAAATAGCACATAAACAAGGAGCGCGATGACAACTCCCGTCATACCTGCTGCCGCCATTGTTGCTCATAGCACCACCACTGTGTCAAGTGCGCCTTAGTACTGCTTTCAACTCATTGTTAGATTCAATCGGTTTCAGTCAGAGTGTGCACAAGGCAACGCACTGTTTTAACCACACACTCGACCTTGTGCTGGCATATGGTATTGAAATTGAGGATTTAATAATATTTCTGCAGAATTCGGTATTATCAGATCATTCTTTAATTACTTTCGAATTCTTACTACCTGACTATACTAAATTAGATAAAAGCTTCTACACTAGATGCCTATCTGACATTGCTATAGCTACATTTAAGGAAGATATTCCAACAGCATTTGATTCTATGTCATGCCTTAAAGGAACACGCCGACTTATTGGGAATTTAGCTTATTCATCGTAACCCCCAGAGTAAGACAAGTCGATACATACCCTTCTCATCTCCGTGCGTGCTGTAACGCTGACTGACGGTTCCAGCATTAGCTTAGCCTAGCACAGATCCTGCAGGTAACTGGTTCCAACTAGCCTGCTGCTCCAAATTGTGACAAAAGTGACAAAATAACGCCAACATGTTCCTATTTACATGTTGTGATTTGTAGAGTCACAGCGTGTACAAAAAACAACGTAACATGAGACACAGCCATCTTCTAACAGTAAACAAAACGGGAACTATATTCTCAGACAGGCTTGCTGCGAGCATATCACTCCGCCCAAGTACTATATTCTTCCACCTGAGAATATAGTTCCCGGTTTGTTTACTGTTAAAAGATGGCTGTGTCTCATGTTATGTTGTTTTTTGTACACGTTGTGACTCTACAAATCACAACATGTAAATAGGAACATGTTGGTGTTATTTTGTCACTTATTCGGAGCAGTAGGATTACTGGAACCATTCACCTGCATGTTCTGTGCTGGCCTGATGCCGCTGGAGCCGTCAGACAACATTACAGCACGCACGGAGATGAGAAGGGTATGTATCGACTTGTCTTACTCTGGGGGTTACGGTGAATAAGCTAAATTCCCAATAAGTTGGCGTGTTCCTTTAACATAACAGAGGACCTTTATGTTAATCTCAGTCCCTCTCAAATTGATACATGTGTAGGCGGTGCTACGACCTGCCTACGGACGACTTTAGACTCCATTGCTCCCCTCAAAAAGAAGATGATGAGGCAAAGGAAACTAGAACCTTGGTATAACTCCCAAATTCGCAAATTAAAACAAATCTCGCAAAACCTCGAAAGTAAATGGCGTTCCACCAAAGTGGAAGAATCTCATTTGGATTGGCAAGAAAGTCTCAAAACCTATATGAAGGCCCTAAGAAAGGCCAGATCAGACTATTACTCATCACTAATAGAAGAAAATAAGAACAACCCAAGGTTTCTTTTCAGCACTATAGCCAGGCTGACAGATAGCCACAGCTCTACTGAGCCATCTATTCCTCTAGCTCTGAGTAGTGATGACTTCATGAGCTTCTTTAATGATAAAATTATAACAATTAGAGATAAAATCTATCACCTTTTGCCCTCAACGGTTCACCTTTAAACGCAGGAACGCTAGAAAGAACGAATATTCCCGACATATACTTTTATCCTATAGACCTTCAACAATTAATGTTAAAGATATCCTCAGCTAAGCCATCTACCTGTCTCTTAGACCCCATCCCAACGAGACTACTCAAAGAAGCGTTACCCGTGGTTAACACTTCATTACTAGATATGATCAATATGTCCTTATTAACAGGTTATGTACCGCAGTCATTTAAAATAGCTGTGATAAAACCTCTTCTGAAAAAACCCACCCTCGATCCTGAGGTCTTAGCAAACTATAGACCTATATCTAACCTTCCCTTTCTCTCCAAGATCCTTGAGAAGGTAGTCGCTAACAACTATGTGATTTTCTACATAGCAATAGTTTATTTGATGACTTTCAATCAGGATTTAGAAAGAATCATAGCACAGAGAGGGCACTGGTGAAAATTACCAACAACCTTCTAACTGCTGCAGAAAAATTCTTGTTTTACTAGATCTCAGTGCTGCATTTGACACTATTGACCATACAATCCTGTTACAGAGATTGGACCATTTAGTTGGCATTAAAGGAATCGCTCTAAGCTGGTTTAAGTCCTATTTCTCTGATCTATCTCAATTTGTTAATGTTAATGATAAATCTTCCAAGTATACTAAAGTTAGCCATGGCGTTTCACAAGGCTCAGTGCTTGGACCAATTCTATTCTCCTTAGATATGCTTCCTCTTGGTAATATTATTAGGAAACATTCAATTAACCGTTATGCGGATGACACCCAATTATACTTGTCAATCAAACCAGACGAATCCAGTAAGCTATTGAAACTTCAAGCGTGCATTAAAGATATAAAATCCTGGATGACCTACAATTTTCTGAAGTTATTGTGCTGGGCCCTAAACACCTCCGAACCTCATTATCTGAAGACATAGCTACTCTGGATGGTGTTGCCCTGGCCTCCAGCACTACTGTCAGAAATCTAGGGGTTATTTTTGATCAGGATATATAATTTAACGCCCATCTAAAACAAACCTCAAGAACAGCCTTTTTTCATCTTCATAACATTGCCAAAATTAGGAATATCCTGTCTCAAAACGATGCTGAAAAACTAGTCCATGCATTCGTTACTTCCAGGCTGGACTATTGTAATTCCCTACTGTCAGGTTGCTCAAATAGGTCCCTTAAGACTCTCCAGCTGATCCAGAATGCTGCAGTGCGTGTTCTCCCAAGAACTAAGAAAAGAGATCATACTTCTCTTCATTGGCTTCCAGCTCTCTATAGACACATGTACAGTACCAGAACTCTGGAAAAAATCTATTATTCCAGTACCCAAAAAGGCATGTCCTCAGGAGAATAATGATTATCGGCCAGTGGCTATTACTTCCAACGTTTTTAAATCAATGGAGAGGCTTATGATCGAGATACTCCATACCGATGTGAAACAAATGTTAGATAAATACCAATTCGCTTACACAAAAAATCGTAGTACAAGTGATGCTATATCAACAATAATGCATCTCACTCTGAAGCATCTTGAAAGTCCTGTTGCATATGCTAGACTGCTCTTTGTCGATTTTAGTTCTGCCTTTAATTCAATCCAGCCAGATATCATGCTTAGGAAATTAGTTCAGTTAAATGTAAATCCCTTTTTAATCAGGTGGTATCACTCATTTTTGTCAAATAGGCCACAGCAGGTGAAGTTTAATTCCTCCTTGTCTGATCCAGCAGTGTACAGCACTGGTGCCCCCTAAGGGTGTGTCAGTTCACCTCTTCTGTTCACACTGTACACCAATGACTGCATCAGCTCTGAGCCAAACCAATATATAGTTACATTTTTTAAATTTTAAATTTTAAGTTTGCTTATTAAAGAAAGCAATATCAGCTTCCACCAAGTTGCTGTGGACAAGTTTGTTCACTGGTGCGATTTACATCAATTTCACATTAATACTAGTAAAACTGTGGAAATGTTGGTAGATCCAAGATCAGCTGGAGACCAGAGCCCTGTGGCCATTCATGGTTTTGACATCAAGCAGGTGTCCTCCTTTAAATATTTAGGAGTGCACATTGACAATGACCTAAGTTGGCACACACATGTAACAAATGTCTGTGCCAGAACTCACCAGCGTCTTTATTTTTTACGCAGACTTAGAGTGTTTGGGGTCTGTACAAATATCATGTTAATCTTCTATAGAGCAACAATAAAGTCAATTCTTTGGTATGGTATAACCAGCTGGTTTGGAAATTTGACAGTTAAATCCAAGACACAGATTTTTAATTTGGTTAAGACGGCAGGCAAAATTATGGGAACACCTGCACCCCTCAACCTGCAGGAGCTTTTTAATCATGCAACAATCAGGCAGGCTAAGATCATCCTATCTGATAACTCTCATGTGTTGTTTTCAGAGTTTGAGTTATTGAACTCAGGAAAGAGGTACAGGGTTCCTCTCTGCAAATATAATAGGTATAAGCACTCATTTGTTCCTCTCGCAGTTAAGCTCATAAATGAGCAGCAATGAATGTATGACCACGAATTCTATTAATGTAAATTTGTGACTGAATGTATGTATGGATAGGACTGAAGGAATTACTGCATTTTTATAATGGCTTGTAAGGATATTTATATTTCCAAATGGATACATTTTTTATACTGCCTTTTTTAGAAAATGGTAACTTGTAATTTTGCACAGCTACTTGAGTAGCCGTCATGTTTAATGTCTAACTGTTTTAACCCTGTGTTTGATGTGTGTCTATGTTACTCTTGTAGCAATTTCTCTCTGTCCAAAATGAATTTCTCCTTTGGGAGACTAATAAAGAGACTTTGACTTTCCTGTAAAATCCAGGATTGAATTTAAAATCCTTCTCCTGACCTACAAAGCTCTAAATGGTCAAGCACCATCATATTTAGAAGAGCTCCTAATACCGTATTGTCCCACTAGAGCACTGCTCTCCCAGAATGCAGAGTTACTTGTGGTACCTAGAGTCTCTAAAAGTAGAATGGGAGCCGGAGCCTTCAGTTATCAGGCTCCTCTCCTATGGAACCAGCTCCCAATCTGGGTTCGGGGGGCAGAAACTGTCACCGCATTTAAGAATGAACTTAAAACTCTCCTATTTGATAAAGCTTATAGTTAGGGAGTGAGGAGTTGCAGCATCCGCCTAACCAGGCCCACATGCTTCTCTTCATAGTCGTTAGATTAATAATATGACAAAAGTAGAGGGAGGCAGGCCAGCACAGCCCGATCCGGCAGGGGAGAGTTTCAAGCCCGAACAGGCTACCTCTCATTATGACCTGTCTCTCTTAGTTACGCTGTCATAGTTCTAGACTGCCGGGGGACTTCCTTCCTTTGACACACTGAGCTGCTCTCTCCTCTCCCTTTCTATTACCATTTATGTGCATCCCGTCCCAGAAATGCTTGTTATCAATCCTAGCTTTTGGGGAGTTTACTGCCCGGAGTCCTTATGTTTTTTCACCCAGCGTATTTCCTTGGAGAACGTTGGCTGCTGGGCCATGCTACATCCTGTAACGCCCTGCAGCGCACTGATATGACATGAACTACTATGACTATCATTTGAACTCACTGTTCCATTATTAATGTGACTATTACTGCCACTGTTCATCGCATCCCCAACGGGCACCGTCAGACACTTTACAATTACCAAGAGCCTGGGTCTGTCCGAGGTTTCTTCCCAAGAGGGAGTTTTTCCTCGCCACTGTCGCACTGCTTGCTCTTGAGGGAATTACTGTAATTGTTGGTGCTTTGTAAATTATAGTGTGGTCTAGACCTACTCTATCTGTAAAGTGTCTCGAGATAACTCGTGTTATGATTTGATACTATAAATAAAATTGAAGTGAATTTTAAAAAGAATAAAACAATAAAAATTACTTAAAAAAAAGGATTTAAAAACTAAAAACAACTATTTAAAAATCAAGCTAAAACAGTCCAAACAGGAGTCTTGACTTTAAAGGAACACGCCGACTTATTGGGAATTTAGCTTATTCACTGTAACCCCCAGTGTAAGACAAGGCAAGGCAAGGCAGCTTTATTTGTATAGCACATTTCAGCAACAGGGCAATTCAAAGTGCTTTACATAAAACATTAAAGAGCAGTTAGAAAACAATTAAAAACTATTTTAAAACATTAATAAACAAATTAAAACAAGAATAAAATTGATAGTGCAGTATAAGAATAAAAGGTGCAGTGCAGTATAAGCAATTCAAGTTAATAAGATTGATTATTTAAAGAAAAGCAACATCAAAAAGATAGGTCTTTAGCTTAGATTTAAAAGAACTGAGAGTTGCTGCGGACCTACAGTTTTCTGGGATTTTGTTCCAAATATGTGGAGCATAAAAACTGAACGCTGCTTCCCCCTGTTTAGTTCTGACTCTGGGGACAACAAGTAGACCTGTCCCAGAGGACCTGAGAGGTCTGGGTGGGTCATAGTGCAGCAGCAGATCAGAAATATATTTTGGCCCTAAACCATTTAGTGATTTATATACCA
Organism: Perca schrenkii; assembly: GCA_025617405.1. Taxonomy (NCBI): domain Eukaryota; kingdom Metazoa; phylum Chordata; class Actinopteri; order Perciformes; family Percidae; genus Perca; species Perca schrenkii. The sequence continues at coordinate 1,505,253 of CM046802.1, read as the reverse complement.
GTAAAAGTATTTTGAAATCAATTCTTTGAGGCACTGGAAGCCAGTGTAGAGACTTCAGAACTGGAGTGATGTGATCCACTTTCCTGGTTTTAGTGAGGACTCGAGCAGCAGCGTTCTGAATCAGCTGCAGCTGTCTGATGGATTTTTTAGGGAGACCTGTAAAGACACCGTTACAGTAGTCAAGTCTACTGAAGATAAAAGCATGGACAAGTTTTCCCAGATCCTGCTGAGACATAAGTCCTTTAACCCTTGATATATTTTTAAGGTGATAATAGGCTGATTTTTTAATTATGTTAATGTGGCTTTTAAAATTCAGGTCTGAGTCCATGACTACACCAAGATTTCTGGCTTTGTCTGTTGTTTTTAACATTGACGTTTGAAGCTGAGCGCTGACTTTTAATCGTTCCTCTTTTGCTCCAAAAACAACCACCTCCGTTTTTTCTTCATTTAATTTAAGAAAGTTCTGGCACATCCAGTCATTAATTTGTTCAATGCACTTATTTAATTGTTGTATTGGGCTATAGTTCCCTGGCGATAAGGTTATGTAAAGTTGTGTGTCATCTGCATAACTATGGTAACTTATTTTGTTGTTTTCCATAATCTGAGCCAGTGTAAGCATGTAGATGTTGAACAGAAGAGGCCCCAGAACTGAGCCTTGGGGAACTCCGCACGTCATATTTGTATGCTCAGATGTATAATTACCTATAGACACAAAGTAGTCTCTATTCTTTAAATAGGATTCAAACCACTTTAGTACTGAGCCAGAAAGACCAACCCAGTTTTCCAATCGTTCAAGCAATATGTCATGGTCTACTGTATCAAATGCAGCACTGAGATCAAGTAATACTAAGACTGAAATTTTGCCACTATCTGTGTTTAGTGGATGTCATTAAAGACTTTAACAAGAGCCGTCTCAGTGCTGTGGTGTGGTCGAAAACCTGACTGGAAGGCATCAAAACTGTTGTTTAGCGATAAGAAAAGGCTGAGTTGTTGAAAAACCACTTTTTCTATTATTTTACTTAAAAAATGGAAGGTTTGATATTGGCCTATAGTTGCACATTAGTGTCGTGTCTAGATTGGTCTTTTTTTAGGAGTGGCTTGATGACTGCAGTTTTCAGGGCCTGTGGGAAGATACCTGAGAGCAGAGATGTGTTTACAATCTTTAGAAGATCAGAAGCCAAACAAATCGAAACATTTTTTGAAAACACCCGTTGGTAGAATATCAAGGCAACAGGAGGAGGTTTTCAGGTGTTGTATAATGTCCTCCAGGTTTTTAAGGTTGATCGTATGAAATTGTGTCATGTTGGAATTTGTTTTGCGTGAACACTGTGACAACACATATCCCGTACTTGATATGGAAGCACTGACTGTTTGTCTAATTTTCTGAATTTTGTCTGTGAAAAAGGAGGCAAAGTCATTGCAAGCCTTGGTAGACAACAGTTCAGATGCTACTGGTACTGGAGGGTTTGTTAATCTATCAACAGTAGCAAACAAAGCACGTGAATTATTATTGTTTCTGGCGATAATGTCAGAGAAAAAGGACCGCCTTGCATTTCTTAGTTCCAGATTATAAATGCGAAGTCTCTCTTTATAAGTGTTATAATGGACCTGGAGATTAGATTTTCGCCAACTGCGTCCAGATTTTCGACACTCTCTTTTTTCTGTTCTCACACCTATAAAATTTCTCCATGGAGATCTTTTCTTACCAGAGACAGCTTTGACCTTAGTGGGAGCAATAGCATCAATAGCAGTTGTAATTTTACAGTTGAAATTATCTACAAGCTCAGTGACTGAGGCCCCAGTGAGGGCGGGTGTAGCAGAGAAAAGCTGAATGAATGCTTCACTGGTGTTTTCAGTGATATACCGTTTTCTGATTAACTTTGTTTGAACACTTTTGGGCACAGAGATAGTGCCGTTAAAGAAAACACAGGAATGATCAGAGAGAGCAACATCAGTCACCACAACCTTGGGAATGTTCAGACCCTTGGAGATAATCAAGTCCAGAGTGTGCCCCTTATTGTGCGTGGGCTGTGTCACATGCTGAGTCAGTCCATAGCTCTCAAAAACACAACACAGTTCTTTGGTCCCTCGGTCCTGGGGGTCGTCAACATGAATGTTAAAATCACCAGCAATAATTACACGGTCAAAGTTAATACAGATTATAGACAACAGTTCATTAAAATCGTCAAAGAAGGATGCACAGTATTTGGGTGGCCTGTAGATATTTAGAAGTAGAGCTTGAGGGGAGGATCTTAGCTGAAGAGCCACATATTCAAAAGAAGCAAAATTTCCGTAAGATATTTGCGTACATTGGAATGAGTCATTAAACAAAATGGCGACTCCACCTCTTTTCTTATTCACTCTATTCTCACTCATAAAACTAAAGTTAGGGGGTGCTGACTCAATAAGAACAGCAGCACTGTTATTATGGTCCAACCAGGTTTCAGTTAAAAACATAAAATCAAGATTGTGCTTGATAATAAAATCATTGATTAAAAATGATTTTCCCGCCAATGACCTTACGTTTAGTAGGGCTAGTGTTAGTGCGTTTTCATTTTTTGGGACAGACTGTGGCTGACGAGGAATGGATGCTAAATTTGCAAAGTTTGCAGTTACGTGCTTATTCGCCGTTCTTTTTCTATTACCTATCACAACAGAAATTGTGGAAGAATCTAATACGCAGGGCGCAGGCTTGTCTTGGAAAGAGACATGAGTGTTACTAGGCATGCAGCCTGGACCCGGCCCATATCAGTTAATGCTTACTGCATTTTGCACACAAGCATCCTTATCAGTTTGGGGAGAAGGAGTTAACTGCCGTCCTTGAGGGGGCAGAGGTGCCTGGCGTTTTACGATGGGAGAAGGAAGGGGGGCATACTTGGTTCCAGCATTCACCAGCTGCTTCATCTGGTCAGTGAACTCCAACATGGGGATGGGGGAAAGAGGGGAGAGCGACGTATCCTTAAAAAGGTCCTCATAGCTGTCGTGGTTGTCACAGGGGCTTGAGGAGTGTTGGACGGGTGAGAAGGGGTGTTGAGATTTCTCATCTCCGGTCTTTGGTCTCCCATGGTCAAATCTTTGCTCAGGTGGGGGCTGTGGTAGCTCACTGCCGCACTTTGTTGTGTCTTCCTCTTGTTTTGGTTCATCTTGTCTCGTGTCCTTGGCCAAGGGAGCAGATGTGTGGTGCAGAAAGTAAAGTAGGCTAGAGGTGAACAGCTTTACTCCTGGCTTGTTAAGGAATAGTCCATCTGCTTTAAAAAGATGTCTGCAGCCCCAGAAAATGTTAAAATTGTCAATGAACTGCAGAGAATGGTTGTTGGTACATGCAGTTGAAAGCCATCTGTTCAGTGCCAACAGTCTGCCGAATCTCTCAGATCCTCCTCTGACTGGCGGTATAGGGCCACTGATAAACACCTTTGCGTTTAGGGAGCTGACTGCGTTCAGCAGATTCATAAAGTCACGATTCAGCACCTCAGACTCTTGCTTTACAACATCATTTGATCCTATATGCAGTATAATGTTCTTCACAGTTGGGTGTGCTGCTATGATATCCTGGATTCTTTGGGCCAAGTCAGACACCATGTCTTTAGGAAAACAGAGTATTTTGGTGTTTTTACTGCTTTTTATATCTTTCACAGCAGAGTCACCCACAATCAGAGTTTGGGGCCCAGTCGTTAGCTTTCTCTGTAGCTTTTTACTTTTAGAATTGCTCTCAGTCCTTACCCTGCTGTGTGACGATGAGACGTAATCCATGTCATGTCCAGGGTCCTGCAGCAGAGGAGCAAATCTGTTCTTCACCTGCACACTCAGTTGTTGGGGAGGCATTTTGTTGCTGATTTTCCCTTTTGCAGCTGTCCACGGCTGTGTCCTACTAAGCATAGGGGTTGAAGAGGCGCTCTGCCTGGATGGTAATGCAGGCCAGCCGGTCGTATCACAAATCTCAGGGCGCTGTGTCCTGCCCGTTAGTCGTCCTCCCATTTCCCAGGAAAATGATTTACTCTTAGGCTTTGCACCAAGAGAGTTCCAGGGAGGACTGCCACTTGTAGATTTATTACCCGTTCCGCAGCCCTCTTGTTTCTTTGTGGTCTTGCTGGTGCTAGTTAGCCGTGTGTTAGCATGCTTTTGTCCATTGTTTTGGGTCACTGGTAAAGTGGTGTCATTTCCATATGATCCGTTCACTTCCACGTTTACTTCTAACCGGTAAATTTTGGTTTCCAGAACTGCAATCTTCTGAAGGAGTTTGTAGTAGTCCTCTATGGAGAAGGGTGGCATCTTGCTGCTAATTCGCTTTAGCTACAGTCACTTTAGGACAGGCTTGAGCTATTGTTAGGCCACGCTCACGCAGAAAAATGTTCAAATATGACAATAGCCTACTATGTCTAAAAAAAAAATGTATAGTCCAGTGATTTATAAATATCCAAGAGCCGCTGCTCATAGTTTCTCTCAGAGGAAAAGCAAGATTATCAGCAGAAATATGCAAGCAGAAGCAGGAGCAAGCAGTAGAGCGTCTGCACTGAGCAAGAGCAAGGTAATTCAAGTCGATACATACCCTTCTCATTTCCGTGCGTGCTGTAACGCTGCCTGACGGTTCCAGCATTAGCTTAGCCCAGCACAGATCCTGCAGGTAACTGGTTCCAACTAGCCTACTGCTCCAAATTGTGACAAAAGTGACAAAATAACGCCAACATGTTCCTATTTACATGTTGTGATTTGTAGAGTCACAGCGTGTACAAAAAACAACGTAACATGAGACACAGCCATCTTCTAACAGTAAACAAAACGGGAACTATATTCTCAGACAGGCTTGCTGCGAGCATATCACTCCGCCCAAGTACTATATTCTTCCACCTGAGAATATAGTTCCCGGTTTGTTTACTGTTAAAAGATGGCTGTGTCTCATGTTATGTTGTTTTTTGTACACGTTGTGACTCTACAAATCACAACATGTAAATAGGAACATGTTGGTGTTATTTTGTCACTTATTCGGAGCAGTAGGATTACTGGAACCATTCACCTGCATGTTCTGTGCTGGCCTGATGCCGCTGGAGCCGTCAGACAGCATTACAGCACGCACGGAGATGAGAAGGGTATGTATGGACTTGTCTAACTCTGAATCAGAATCAGAATCAGAAAGGGTTTTATTGCCAAGTACGTTTTTTGACACATACAAGGAATTTGTTTTGGTGTTGCTGGTGCACATCACACATTCTCTAAATGTAATATTAAACAATATAAGTATAGGTAAACAATAAATGTAATATTAAACAATATAAGTATAGGTAAACAATATAAGTATATGTACACATTATGTATTAAATTAAAAATAAAGATAAAAATAAAATAAAATAGATAAATAAAGAGCAAAGAGCATTAGAGCAGAGAGAACAGTGGCATGAAGAGCCAGGTGGAGAGTCACGGTGGTTTCCGGGCCTTGTTAATAAGGCTAGTGGCGGAGGGGAAAAAAGCTGTTCATGTGGCGTGAGGTTTTGGTCCTGATGGACCTCAGCCTCCTGCCAGATGGGAGGGGCTCAAAGAGTTTGTGTCCGGGGTGGGAGGGGTCAGCCACAATCTTTCCAGCACGCTTCAGAGTCCTGGTGGCGTAAAGGTCCTGGAGCGGCGGCAGATTGCAGCCAATCACCTTCTCAGCTGACCGAATGACACGCTGCAGTCTGCCCTTGTCCTTGGCAGTGGCAGCAGCGTACCAGATGGTGATGGAGGATGTGAGGATGGACTCAATGATGGCTGTGTAGAAGTGCACCATCATTGTCTTTGGCAGGTTGAATTTCTTCAGCTGCCGCAGGAAGTACATCCTCTGTTGTGCTTTCTTGACGAGGGAGCTGATGTTCAGCTCCCACTTGAGGTCCTGGGAGATTGTAGTTCCCAGGAAGCGGAAAGACTCCACAATGTTAATTGTGGAGCCACAGAGGGTCATGGGGGGGGGGCAGGAGGGGGCTGGGTTCTTCCTGAAGTCCACAACCATCTGCACTGTCTTTAGAGCGTTGAGATCTAAATTGTTTTGGTTGCAACACTTCACCAGGTGGTCAGCCTCCGACCTGTAAGCGGACTCGTCTCCATCAGAGATGAGTCCGATGAGGGAGGTGTCGATCCATGAACTTCAGAAGCTTGACGGACTGATGACTGGAGGTGCAGTTGTTGGTGTAGAGGGAGAAGAGCAGAGGCGAAAGAACACAGCCCTGAGGGGATCCAGTGCTGATGGTCTGTGAGTTGGAGACGTGTTTCCCCAGCTTGACATGCTGCTTCCTGTCAGACAGAAAGTCAGTGATCCACCTGCAGGTGGAGTCAGGCACACCAAGCTGGGAGAGCTTCTCCTGGAGCAGAGCCGGGATGATGGTGTTGAAGGCAGAGCTGAAGTCCAAAAACAGGATCCTGGCGTAGGTTCCTGCAGAGTCCAGGTGCCGGAGGATGTAGTGGAGGGCCAGGTTGACTGCATCATCTACAGACCTATTGGCTCTGTAGGCAAACTGCAGGGGGTCCAGGAGGGTGTCGGTAATGGCTTTGAGGTGTGAAAGCACAAGGCGCTCAAAGGACTTCATAACCACAGAGGTCAGGGCGACGGGTCTGAAGTCATTAAGTCCTGTGGTCCTTGGCTTCTTGGGGGACAGGGATGATGGTTGAGGTCTTGAAGCAGGCTGGCACGTGACATGTCTCCAGTGAGGTGTTAAAAATGTCTGTGAACACTGGAGACAGCTGGTCAGCACAGTGCTTCAAGCATGATGGGGAGACAGCATCTGGTCCAGCAGCTTTCCTGGGATTCTGTCTCCTAAAGAGTCTGTTGACATCCCTCTCGTGGATGGAGAGAGTCGTCACTGAGGTAGGGTAGGGGGGTGGAGGTGGAGACCTTTAAGGAGGGCATTGGTGGGGGGGGCCCAGGGCCCTGCTGAGGTGGGTGAGGTGGAGGTGATGCACAGTGGCTGTAGCTGTAGGGAGGTGTCGTGGGGGGGATGGTGTCAGGACTGACCTTTTGTCTTTCAAATCGACAGTAGAACTCGTTCAGGTCGTTGGCTAGGTGTCGGTCATCGAAGGAGTGGGGGGGGGGTTTTAGGCTTGTAGTTGGTGATCTGCCTAAGTCCTTTCCAGACAGTTGCAGAGTCATTAGCTGAGAACTGGTTTTGGAGTTTCTCAGAGTATCGTCGTTTAGCCTCCTTCACCGCCTTGCTAAACTTGTACTTTGACTCTTTAAATCTGTCTTTGTCCCCACTCCTGAACGAGTCTTCCTTAGCCAGCCTTAACCTTCTGAGTTTGGCTGTGAACCAGGAGTTTGTCATTGTTGTAACTCACCCTGGTGCATGATGGAACACAGCAGTCCTCACAGAAGCTGATGTATGACGTCACAGCCTCTGTGTACTCATCCAGACTGTTGGTAGCAGTCCTGAACACATCCCAGTCAGTAGAATCCAAACACGACTGGAGATCCTCCACAGCCTCACTGGTCCACTTCCTTGATGTCCTCACAACAGGTTTGCAGAGCTTTAGTTTCTGCCTGTAGGTGGGGATCAGGTGGACCATGACGTGGTCAGAGTGTCCCAGTGCAGCACGGGGGACGGCGTGATAGAATCCCTGACTGTGGTGTAACAGTGATCCAGAATGTTCTCCTCTCTGGTCGGGCATTTAATATGCTGTCTATATTTAGGGAGTTCGTGAGTGAGGTTCCCTTTATTAAAGTCACCAAGGACAATAACTAGGGACTCCCGGGGTTGGTCCGCTCCACGCACAGAATCTGGTCGGCAAGCATGCGCTGCGCGTCCTGCACGTTGGCCTGCGGTGAGATGTAAACACCGACCAGGATGAATGACGCGAACTCACGGGGGTGAATAAAAAAGGCTTACAGTTTATAATGAAATATTCCAGGTTAGGAGAACAATGCTGCTGGATCACTGTCACGTCGTTGCACCAACCGCTATTGATGTAGAAACCGATTCCTCCACCTTTAGTTTTGCCGGAGAGGTCCGTGTCTCTGTCCGCTCTGTAGAGTTGGAAGCCTGCCAGCTGCAGCGCAGAGTCCGGGTATTAATCCACAGAGCCACGTCTCTGTGAAGCACAAAACAGCAGATGAGAAAAAAGTCCCTGTTTCTGACCAACAGCAGTTGTAGTTCCTCCAGTTTGTTGGGCAGTGAGCGCACGTTAGAGAGGAATATTCCCGGTAATGGTGTGTGTAATCCTCGCTGGCGGAGACGCACAAGCACACCGGCCCGTTTCCCTCTCCTCCGGCGTTTCGCTGCATGAGCAAAGGTGAGCGCACCTTTGACCAGAATGTCCAAAATTTCCAGTGAAGGGAGAAGAAAAGTGGGAAATAAGTCCGATGGTATTGTTCCCCTGAAGTTCACGAGCTCTTCACTGGTGAATGAGATACGGGTACCATCGCAAGAAACATAGTTAAAACACAAAACAAAACAAAACAGAGCGCACCAACACACCGTGTCACCATTCTGCGGCGCCATCTCTGGGGGTTACAGTGGATAAGCTAAATTCCCAATAAGTCGGCGTATTCCTTTAAAATGTCCACAGGGTTCCGCTGGCAACCAGCTTCCTTTCCATGTGTCACCTTCCTTGGGCATAACGCGGGAGGGAGAGGTTTTACGCTCTCCCACTTTTTTTCTGCTAGCGGCCGGTGTTTGTGTTTTCTTCGTTGTAGCTTCCAATCTCCTGGCTGCTTCTCCACCTGTTCCGTACGCTCTGTCGTGCTTTCAGCGTCTTCCCTGGTGTGCTCTCCTCCATCTTCTATGTGTCTCTTCTCATACTCTCAGGCCTCCCTCATGTTTCTTCCCAAGAGGAAGTTTTTCCTCGCCACTGTCGCACTGCTTGCTCTTGAGGGAATTACTATAATTGTTGGGGCTTTGTAAATTATAGAGTGTGGCCTAGACCTACTCTATCTGTAAAGTGTCTCGAGATAACTTGTGTTATGATTTGATACTATAAATAAAATTGAATTGAATTGAATTGAATGTTCTCCATGGCCTTCTCCTTCTCCCATGTGCCTTCTTCCCTGTTCCTGCTCTGTCCTTTTTATCTAAGGGCCAATCAACCCCTTCTCACTCCCAGGTGCGAGTCATTAGCCTCATTAGGCAATGTCCGGTGGCGGAAGTCAACATTAAAAATCACAGACACATTTCAGAATAAAAAAATGCAATAAATAAGATAAAAACGCAGCAAATAAACGAACAAATCCAATAAAAGCATGCTCAAAATAAAATAAACTTCCGCCCTGTGTCATAAAGCTTTTCCTTCTAAACAAATTCATAAAAAAATAGGATCTGTTACTGCATTACCACAAAACAACAAATAAACCACATTTGTTTCATTTCTTCTTTAGCTTAACCATTAGCATCAAACTTTGCTTTTTCAATATGAAATATTCAAAACCAAATTAATTATACTGCCACAACCACCGCAACATACTTTTATCTTTTTTTTTTTAAATAACTCCTTCAACAGGTTTCTATAAGTCTCTCAGGTGGTTTAACCATCCTGCTGGGTCTGTGTTTCACAGCTGGTAAACTGGGTACGGTTTGACCAGAGTCAGTGGTATTCAGGGAACTTTGACAGTCCTTGTTACTTCTGGTGTTTGTCACCTCTGGTGGCTGTGTGTCAGTCTCTGAGCTGTTAGTTTGTAGACGGATGTCCACGCGATTCCTCCTCAACGCTGCTCCACGATCTGTCTGGATGAGGTAAGAACGAGGTGCAACCTCCTGCTGTACAAGTCCCTGCTGTGTCCATGTTCCTGTTGAGTAGTCCAGAAGGCGGACTTGGTCCCCTGGCTTCAGGTACGGCAGATATTTTGCACTTTTGTCATGCCTTTCTTTCTGTTTTACTTTCTCCTTTTCTTTTGCTTGTGTCACCTTGACTGTTCCCTTTGGTTTTAGCAGGTTGTCGTGCATGGGCAGATTAGTGCGAATACGACGCCCCATCAACATCTGGGCTGGTGACAGGCCATTTTGCAGTGACTCCTGTAGATCAATAAACTCTTGTGAAAATCCTCTTTTCCGTCATGTGCTTTTTTTATTAGTCCTTTGATGATCTTAACTGAACTCTCGGCAAGTCCATTTGACCTGGGGTAGTTTGGTCTTGACGTGTTGTGGCGAAAACCCCACTCTTTAGTGAATGCCTCAAACTCACAGCTTGAAAATTGTGGTCCATTATCCGAAAACAGTTCATTTGGAACTCTGTGTCTCGCAAAAACTTTCTTCAGAAAACCTATGACGGCTCTGCTGGATGTGGACTGTAATGTTGCAACTTCTGGATAGTTGGAGTAGTAGTCCGTAATCACAATATGATTTTTTTCCATTGCATTCCAACAAATCAACTCCAACCTTGTAGTATGGGTACTTAGGCACCGGGTGTGGCATCAGCGACTCTGCCTGCTGTTTGGGTCTGTATGTGAGACATATTTCACAAGAAGCTGCATTACGGCTAATATCTGCGTTTATTCTTGGCCAATACATGACTTCACGTGCCCTCCGTTTGCATTTTTCTTCTCCCAAAATGTCCTTCATGTAACATTTCCTGTTGCATTGCAGGTGGAATGACAAACTTGTTCCCTTTGAATATGATGCCATCCACAACAGTGAGTTCTGTTCTAGACATCCAGTAGTCCTGTATTGCAGCTGGACTGTCTTTGTTCAGGCCATCTTCTTTGTATTGTCTCTTTTAGTGTTCTCATGGTCTGATCCTTCTCTGTCTCTTTCCTGCTCTGCTCCGTCTTCTCTTCAGAAACAGAAAGGGATGACACTATCATGTCCACATAAGCCTGAATTTGTGTATGTGTCATTTCATCTGCACTGTCACTTTTGTCATTTGCACAAGAAAGCGGGTCCGCATCAAACATGTACTTGCCACGTCGTATTTTTGCATTGCCTTATCATCATGTGTTGTATGCTCATAGGACAGTCATTGAGTGGCTTAGACATGATTGCCACCATGGGCTTATGGTCCGTTTCCAACTCAAAAGCTTGACCATATACATACTGGTGGAATCTTTCACATCCGTAGGTGCTGGCTAATAGCTCTTTATCGATTTGAGCGTATCTTGTCTCAGGACTCTGGACGCATAGGCAACAGGTTGCCAGTCTTTGTCATGCAGCTGTAGCAATACTGCCCCTAGTCCATACTGTGACGCGTCAGCTGATATCCGTGTACTCTTTTCTGGGTCATAGAACTTAAAGTGATGGTTCGGAGTAATTTACCCTAGGGTCCTTTGCACCATGACCTCGAGCCAAACACCCCCCCAGAAGCTTTTTTCACCTGGGTCTAACATTGGGCGAGTTAGCGTAGAATAGCGTAGAGTAGCGTAGAGTAGCGTTAGCCACTGAATAGCTTAGCGCAGGGGCTAATGGACCCACGTTTGTATCTCGTAAATGACCCCACTAATAATGCCCGAAATGATACCAAAGGTCTACACTAGTACATATATGTTATGCACTCATAAAACGATGGATTGGAAAGTTTGTAAGTACACCAGAAGTTTATGTAAATAACACTTGCCTGCTGGCTTCTGTTCTCTGCTGTTGTTGTTGCTGCTGTGAAACGAGTGCTTAGGGCCGTCTACAAATTACAACACCGAAAAGAGATGCAACAAAAATATTTTTTAATTTAATTTGTAGACAGCCCTAAGCACTCGTCTAACTGCAGGTAGCAGCAGCAACAGAGAGCAGAAGAGAGCAGGCAAGTGTTCATAAACTTCTGGTGTACTTACAAACTTTCCAATCCATCGTTTTATGAGTACATAACCTATATGTACTAGTGTAGACCTTTGGTATCATTTCGGGCATTATTAGTGGGGTCATTTACGAGATACAAACATGGGTCCATTAGCCCCTGCGCTAAGCTATTCAGCTGCTAACGCTACTCTACGCTAACTCGCCCAATGTTAGACCCAGGTGAAAAAAGCCTTCTGGGGGGTGTTTGGCTCAAGGCCATGGTGCAAAGGACCCTAGGGTGAAATTACTCCGAACCATCACTTTAAGCACCGGCTCGTTGGTGAGTATTCTCTTCAGAGTTTTAAAACAGTCTTCCTGTTCATGTGACCATGTCCATTAATTTTTTTCCCTCTAGGAGACATCTGAGTGGCGCTGACTTTGTTGACAGCTGAGGTATGAACTTTGCAAGGTAAGTGACCATACCTAGAAACCTTCTGACATCTTCCTTACTTTTGGGACGTTCCATGTTCTCGATGGCTGACGTTTTCCTTGGATCTGGACTAATTCCTGCCTCAGAGACTACATCCCCCACAAATGTCAATAACTTTACTCCAAACAGGCACTTTTCTTTGTTTAACTTTAAGTTTACTTGCCGTGCCAGGACGAGCACCTGTCTCAGTCGCTCATCATGTTCTTCTCGACTGGACCCCCATACAATGATGTCATCCATCATGGTTTCGACTCCTGGTACGTGTTCAAAGATCATGTGTATTTTCTTGTGGTAGACTTCTGGCGCTGACAGGATCCCGTATGGTAGACGTAAAAACCTGTACCTTCCCTCCAGCGTGTTGAAAGTACAAAGGTTTGAGCTCTTCTCATCTAGTTTCATTTGCCAGAACCCTGACGACGCGTCCAGTTTGCTAAACCACTTGGCTCCAGCAAACTGTGCCATGATCTCTTCCCTTGTCGGCAACTTAAAATGTTCGCGCTTGACTGCTTTGTTTAGATCCCTTGGATCCAAACAGGTTCTCAGCTTTCCATTGGGCTTTTCCACAGCAACCCGCGAGCTGACCCATGCTGTTGGTTCATTGATTTTCTTTATCACTCCTAATTTTTCCATTCTATTTAACTCTTCTGTGAGTTTTCCCCTTAGCTTGAATGGTATTTTTCTGCATGGATGAACTACTGGAGTCACATTCTTATCAACTTGTATCTTGTACTCCCCTGGTAAACATCCTAGTCCCTCAAAACAGTCACTGTATTCCTTCATGAGTGAATCATGATCGTTAGCAGGCTACGATGAGACTACAAAAACTCTTTTTACAAGGTTCAGCCGTTTGCATGCTTGTAGTCCCAATATTGGCTTGACACTCATATCAACAGCATTTCTTTTATTTGCTTACCGCTGTGTTGGAATGTTGCAATGCAGCCTCCTTTGACTGGCACTTTTTCTCCTGTGTAGCCACTCACTCTTGTTTTTACAGGGAATATTTTGCTCTTCACTGTGTGTTTATTATACTCATCCATAGATATTAGGTTCACTGAGGATCCCGTGTCCAGTTTGAATGGGATGATAGTCCTGTTAACAGTCAATGGCACTACCCATTCTTCTTCCTTTTTAGCCTCGTTTATATGCACAGCATCCACAAAGAACTCCTCAGGTTCCTCTTCAACTGCATGCACCTTCTTTTTCTTAAAAGCCTCCGCTTTGCAGCATTTTGAGAAGTGGTTATTCTTCCCACAGGTATGACATTGCTTGCCATATGCTGGACACGACCTTGGTTTGTGGCTTCCTCCACATTTCCCACATTTAAAGTCTGTTTTAGTGTCTCTTTGCAACTTGCATTTATTTGGATGTTTAAAGTGCTGTTCTCCTGTCTTTATAGCATGTACTGCTGTCTCTTCCTTGCGCAACTCCTTGGCTTGAGCACGTGTGGTTTCTGCTGCTCTGCACATGTTCACAGTTTTGTTTAATGTCAGGTCTTGCTCCCGCAGTAGTCTTTCTCGGAGTCCATTATCAGGTATGCCACAGACGATTTTATCTCTGATTAGCGAGTCTCTCAAATTCCCAAATTCACACGTCTTACTCAGCGTGTGCAGCTCAGCTAAATACTGATCAAAACCCTCTCCTTGTTTTTGATCACACGAGAAAAACTTGTATCTCTCAAACGTAATGTTCTGTCTTGGCACAAAGTATTCTTCAAACTTTTCCATTAGCGTACTCAGGGTCGCATCTTCGTCAAGTTGAAAACTGTTATATATATCCAGCACATCCTCACCTATGACGTGCAGAAAGATTGACGCTTTTACCTTGTTGTCTTCTTCACCACATCCACTTGCAGCCATATATATGTTGAATCTCTGCTTAAACCTTTTCCAGTTGTCAGCCAGATTTCCCATTAGCTGCATAGGTGTTGGTGGACTTAGCTTATCCATGTTTCTTTTTTTTTTTCTTTCTCGCTTGACGAGTGATCACCTGTTGCTAGCGTTAGCCTCTTTTTTTTTAATCCTTGCAGCGTGCAAAACTCCACTTCTTCTTGCAGCGACTATCCCACTTCTGACACCATGTTATGTTTGTTCCTTCTGTATGACAAACTGGGCGCGGCAGCATGCTTACTTATGAGAACTCTTTATTACTTTAACAGCCTGTAACATGTAGGCTACTCGCTCGTAGTGCCAAACACACTGCTCACTTCCTGTGCTTCCGCCATGCTAAGGCTTCAGGGTAACGTAATAAAATAAACCTTTATCAACACAGTGGGCGCTATACCTCAAAAAAACAAAGCATTTTCATTATGCAAAGAGAAACCAACACTTGCTTTCCCCCTGCCAAAAATATCAGACATAATCAAGGGGATTTCTCAAATGTAATTTACTAACTCATCCAACTACATACATGTAGCATATGAGCAGTGAGCACTATATTCAAATGTCTCAATTCAAAATGTCTACCAATTCAAAAAGCCAAAATCAATACAGCATTGTGGGTCAGTCAAATGTGTATTTTTCTGACTTTATTTCACGGGCCCTGAAAGCAACTTCTCTGATTGTTCAAAAGGACCTAAAATGAATAAGATATAGATAAAAGACTATCAGTATTAGATCTAAGAATATGGATTTATTGCACAAAGTCCTCTGAAAGAAATACAAGTTCTAGGAAAAGAAGTGCAGACTGTGGACCGGTCTTTCACACTTCTCTGCTTACTGAATAAAGTCATGAAGCGCACCGGCAGTGCTGTGAGGTTTGGGCGCAACCAAGTCTCACCCAGAGGTGGGGGGGTTTGTGTGAAAACATTTTTTCTTTGCTTGCCATTTACATTTAATCAAGAAAGCCAACCACTTATCAGTTTTTATAACAGTTAATATTTTACATTCATCATTATGATAACATTTTTGGGGGGGTTAAACTGGCCACTTTTGATTATTGTTAAACCCCCCATCCCCCAAATGATACATTTGCGTGTACCTGTGGACCAACTCAACTCTGACAGATAGAGAGCCGAAGTCCTGCCCCTTCCAGTGGACCTCATGGGATCTAAACTCGTAAAAAATATGAACGGTATTGAACGGCGAGAACAAATAATTTTTTGATCCCGAATTGAGCCATGGATTACAAATATGATGTTCGTCAATTTAAAAGATAACTTTTCAACCGAAGAAAGTCTCAGTTACCCGTAGGTTTGTGGTAGTACCACTTAGTTTTGTGTAAAACCGCTCAGTGGACTACATCTCCCGTTTCACACAATCTACCTCACCTAGCTTGATGCTTGGTTTGCTCGCTAGCTAGCTAGCTTAGCTCTGTTCCACAACACATGTAACGTTATCTTACCTGCTGTGTTTTATCCAGTCAAGTGTTTTCAGCAGATAAGCTAAAGAACGAGCAAGATCTTCTGCTCATTAGAGTAACGTTACATCCCCGGTACGATACACACAATTTCAAGTGAATAATATAACAGTTTACGGAAAATATTGTTAAAGCTTGTGTCATCACTGGTGAGCGAACTTGATAAACTAAGGAGAAACATGACTGATGAACTCACCGCGCTGCTGAATTCGTCATTGGAGTCAATTCACTCATCCATTGCTTCTATTGGGTCTACCCTGGCGACTCAAGCGACTACAATCACTGATATGGAAACTAGCTTATCCGACCACAGCGATAGGATTACACATCTCGAACAGGAGGTCTCTACTCTTCAGTCGAAGTTGGTGTCGGTGACGGAGGAGAATGTCGCTTTAAGAGCTAACGTGGAAGATCTCGTTTCTCGGTCCAAACGGCAGAATATCCGTGTGGTGGGTCTTCCGGAGGATATTGAGGGTAAGGATGCCAGGAAGTTTATGACAGAATTATTCTCCGAGGTTGCTCTTCCCTCCCCACCGGAGCTTGATCGCACCCATCGGAGCTTACGGCCCAAACCGCGCCAAGGTCAAAATCCCCGTCCGATTACAGTGAGATTCCATCGCTACATGGAGAAGGAGGCTGTGCTCAAATTCGCGAAATCATCAAAAGAAATTACTTTCAGGAGGACTTTTGCGCTTCAGTGGCTAATATGAGAGCTGTTTTCAACAACATCAAGGGCCTGTTGTATAAACGCGGTGTTCGCTTTGGCATGATCTACCCGGCCAGACTTCGTGTGTCATACAACAATACGGAGCACTATTTTGACTCTAAAAATTGTAACTTTAGAAGCGGCGTTGATGACAAGGAGATGCATCTCTCTCTCTTTCTCTCTCTCTCTCTCTCTCTTTCTCGCTCTCAAATGCTTTAATGCAATAGACTAATTATTTATTTTTTTTGTCTCCTTCATGGAGCAATATGTAT
>CM046802.1:1399092-1438780 GCA_025617405.1 Perca schrenkii | reverse complement strand
CAGAATGTAAAAAAAATTAGAAATTATCTTAAAAACAAATATATAAATATCAATATAAAAAGCACAGCAAAACAACTATTTACAGAAAGATTCTAGTGTAGGGTGTGTTGCCCTACTCCCACTGTGTGTCTTGATCAGAGGCCAGCATCTCCGTAAATGGCCCTATTGGGTTTATTGATGGGGGTTGTGTTAATGGCCTGAAACTTCCCCTTGTGTCGGTCACACTCCGGCCTTGAGGCACCCTCTCCCTTGGGCTCCGGGACCTGTGTGGCCTGTCTCTCACGGCAGATGTAGTGGGCCCCGATGGTGATGGAGATACAGTCTGTGGTCCCTGGCTGTCTAGTGGCACTGATGCTGTTGAAGGACCCGGGTCATCAGATCCACACCCCGACAGTGGCATAGAAGATCTTTCTTCTGCCAAAAGACCACTTAAACTGCTTTTTGAACTAAAAAAAAAAGAAGAAAAATACACACATTTTAGACCTTCTAAAACATTTATGTCATACAGACAATAGTTATCTATCACTTTAGTTGAAATGGATGAATATTGAATTTAAATTTGATATGGTCATCAATACTGTTACATAATTTCATACAGACCTTCTCTGTTGTAGGTGGGTCAAAATAAAGGACATGATGTCTTTATATTTCCACTCCTTTTGTGGTCCTCCTGCTGACCCACTGGCACACACTTTTTTTCTGTTTTTTACGAAACAGTCCCTGAGTGACGGCCATTTTGCCTTGCAAACCTCAACTGAAAAAAAGAGAGACAGATTAAAATAATATTCACACATTTAACTAATCTTTTTTTGTTTATTCACTTCACAGATACTTGGCTTCTGGTGACTCATTGATCAGTCCTGCATTTAACTTCCGCCTTGGCCACACAACAGTGATGAACTCTGTGCATATGGTGTGCGCTGCCATTGAAAAGGTCATGATGCAGACATTTTTGCCCCGGCCGACTGCAGACTCGTGGAAGGAGGTAGCTCAACGCTCCTGGGATAAATAGAACTTCCCAAATTGCCTGGGAGCACTTGATGGGAAACACATTGTGATTCAAGGTCACCCCTGTCCGGTAGTACTTTAATTACAAAAAGACTTTCTCCATCGTGCTTTTGGCACTTGTGGATGCAGACTACCGGTTCAGGTGCATTCAGGTGGGGGACTTTGGAAGAACCTCTGATGGTGGGGTGTATGCAGGTTCAGATTTGTGGAGGGGAATGGAGAACAACACTCTAGATGTTCCTCCTAGTACCTCTCTGCCGGATGCTGCTCACCTCGGGGATGTCCCACATGTCATGGTGGGTGACGCAGCATTCCCTCTGAAGCCATACCTAATGAGACCCTACCCAGGACAGAACCTCATCCACAGGAAGAGGATTTTCAACTACAGACTCTCAAGAGCAAGGATGGTAGTTGAAAATGCCTTTGGCAAATGTGGACACACTTGTGGTGGCAGCATGCATCCTGCACAATTTCCTCCTTGCCCCAAGTGAAAATGTACGGTTGCTGGAAGAGGCAGAGGAACTGGGGAGACACATGGCGCCAGTGAGAAACATGGGGGGAAATAGGGCATCAAGAGAAGCCTGTGCTGTTAGGGAAACCTTTGCCACTTTCTTCACCTCCCCCAGTGCAGTGTGTCCTGGCAGGACAGAATGGTGTGAAAAGACCTGTCATAAACCCTGTATATTTATGTGTATGTGTTTATTGTGTGTTTTTTTTTGTGGTGTTGAAGTATTGTACTATTGTACTGAGAATATTGGTTGATTTTTATTGCAAATAAAAGTTTGAAAAAAACATTGGTTTGGCCATTTCTTGTCAGCCCCCTCACAAGTGTGAAAGTAACACCTACATGGTCATGTGGTCAGTACACCAATAGTGAGGCAGTCTCTATAGCACATCCCCCCACAATAGACTTAACTTAAATAGTATTGTTGTAACACAGAAAACATGTAGCTGTTATTTTAATTTTTACTTACTTCTTTACATAACCTAATACCTGTTAATAAAGTTATTCATGCAAATCAATTTCTATCTGCATTTCTTGGACACAATTATGAACTTACCCTCCACACCCATTACTCCTGCAATTGTTTTCCAAGCCATTTCCTTTTTCACGTTGTCCTTATAAAAAGGATGTGACGGGGCATAAATAATGTCGTGTTTTTGGACTTCCAAAATCAGCATCTCTTCATCCATGGTGTCAACAGGGTGAACTGGTGTGTGAATACCTCTGTTGACTTGTTGGCCTGTCTCCGCCCATTATGACGTTTTCAAGGTGTAGCCTACAGAGAAATTTGATCCGCCGTGAGCACGGTGTATTTTATTTTGAAAATTAACCAGATGTTTTATTTTGTTACTGTGCTCGACTTCCTGTCCCGCACTATCTGCCGTGTGCTGAATTGCTGCGGAGCTCTCCGTCGTCCGTCAAAAATAGAAGCTCTGCGTATCTGCTCCGGAGGGCTGCGGACTGACGGAACTGGGACGGAGTAGGGACGCAAGACCGCAGACGTTCCGCATCCAGTGGAAATTGCCGGTTAGTGAGGTGCTGCGTCTAGCGTCACTAGTCCCTTAAAGGGGCAGCAACATGAATTTTCTGTCAGCATACTTTTAATCTTAAACATTAAATTATTGTTGTATAAACATTTTTAATGAACTCAGATGAATTAACTTCCATTGTCATAAATCACTTTCAAACTTATTTATGCATCTTTTAAACTATTTATTCTTATTTGTGTCATATTTTAACATGGGTTACATTTGCGCAAGCGTATCCAACCAAAAACAAATCTAGACGGACAGCAGCTGACCGCATCTTTGAAGAATTCATCCCACGCTTTGGATATCCCAGAAAGTTACATCACGACCAGGGTCTAGAGTTTGAAAACGAACTTTTCAGGACCCTGCGGGAGAAATCCGGAGTTGGACACTCACGAACAACGCCATACCACCCGCAAGGGAATCCGGCAGAAAGGTTCAATAGGACCCTCTTGCAGATGCTCAGGACACTCGCTGACAAAGAAAAAGAGCGGTGGAAAGATCATCTTCAAGGAATTGTGCATGCTTATAACTGTACGTGGCACGAGTCGACAGGATACTCCCCCTATTTTCTGCTGTACGGACGACATCCCCGTCTCCCTGTAGACTTATTGTTTGGTCTAATGGCTGAGAAAACCACAGTATCACACAAAAGTTATGCGGAAAAATGGGCTGGGAGGATGACTGAGGCGTACAGGATAGCCAGTGAGAACAGTAAACTTTCAAGTGCACGAGGCAGGTCCTATTACGACAAGAAACTGAAGGGTGTGATTTTGCATCCCGGAGACAGAATACTTGTTAGGAATCTCAGTGAGCGAGGGGGTCCGGGGAAACTCAGGTCATACTGGGAAAGGAACATCTATGTAGTCAAAGAGCAGGTAGCAGACAACCCCGTGTATGTAGTCTACCCTGAGACAGGAGAAAACCGTAAGACCAGAGTCCTTCACCGTAACTTACTGTTACTAGTTAATGACCTACCTGTTGAAGCCCCGCCACAAAGATTTGAACATGTACCAAAGAGACAAACAATACAGAGGAATAACCAGTTGAGTAACAAAACCTTGAGAAAACACCCAAATGACACAAGTGATTCAGAGTCAGAAGAGAGCACTACAAGGTATTGATTAAGGGTTCCTGGGGAAGAGAGAGAACATGAAAGGCAGAGCACTTACCATTATTTACCTACCATGATCCAGAGGTATCCAGCACCCGTAGAAACAAACAGACCTCTACAAGCAGTTGTTAGGGAAGAAAGACAAGTTACAGTACCTGTGAGGGGAGAGAGACTTGGTAGCCTTCCAGTCAACGAGAATCAAAGCCAGAGATATAGTCAGTCTGTGACGCAGTCATTACCTGATTCAGTACCACCCGAGATAGACAGTGAAGAAGATGATGAGTCTGTAGCTGTTGGGGACGCAGGGAGGTTTTTGAACGCTTCTTTAGCAGACACATCCACTCAGGTTAAGAGGTCAGCAAGAGAGAGGAGGCCAAAGTAGACGTTCGCATATTAGACATTAGGCGAATCCTCACTACAGCCGCGCCCCACTGTCAATACAGTCACCACACTCACCTCACCATACATACCTGCCTGGCCAACACCTTATCATTTACCGCAGCTAACAGGTGTTGCACCTTACATATCCTTACATGCCCCACACATACACCACACCATTGTGGTATTGAACGGTTAAATTCTATGTTGAGGTTTTTAGAACATAGAGGTTTCAAATGTCAGGAGCCATTTTGATTTTTGTCAGGGAGCATGTGACCAAGGGGGTAAGCTTCGCTTCAGAACTCAAGCTATCATGGCGCCATTTTGTTGCTACCTGGCCATCACCTCCTGTTAGCATTCCGCTGACCGCCATTTTTTTTTACGTCACTTGACTGCGAATAACTTTACATCTGAAGCGTTTAAAGACTCTATTTGTCTGTTGTTTATTTCTAAAGAAACACGACAATGTATAAAAGGGTCCATTACCTTGTACCTCACGTTATGATTCCGTAGAAGATGTTTTTGTAAAAATAGGCTAAGGATTGTGTCATAGCCACGCGACTTACTGTCGCATAGTCGAAAAATTACCGTATTGCCAGGAGAAACCATCAGGAAACCATAGACGGCCAAGCTCGCAGGCAATCGGGGGGCGTGGAGCTATTGTCTATGGCGTGGAGCTTATATACTGTCTATGGCGTGGAGGCATGCAGTCAAGTGAGAAGGTGAGAAGCCCATAGAGAGTTTATGAAAAGCATCGGAAGAAAATATTTCAGCTTTATTATATATAATCTCAATGCCAATTGCGGTTAACGTTATTCCTTTATTTATTTACACATCTACGCGTGAAGATGAGGGATCCCTTTCATCATGGTCGAAGCCATCTACAAGATGCTCGACACCTCCTGATCATAGTGCCTGATGAGCTGAACCACATCCATAGGGCCGCTTTGATAGGGGCAACAAGGAGGTAGCCATCAACGTTGAGCCCCCCACCTCCCCTCACACACCACCCATACAATGTTACTGTTATTACACTGCACATATCTATACATACTGTACATATATTGTTCATACTGCATATCCATGTGTTCTGCTCTTATAATGCTACTTTTAATACACTGCACATAGCCTGACTGTAAACCATACCACTTGGTTAACTGTATACTACTGTTTACACTGCACTATGCCATATACTGTTTATACTACACTACCTGTCTATACTGTACTTTTTTTGCACTTGTGGTTTGACATTAACTGCATTGAATTGTCTCTGTACTTGTACTCTGCACAATGACATTGAAGAGAAATATAATCAAATCTAATCTAGAGGTGTCTTGACACCTCCCTTATCAATATTCACTGTGTAGGCCACTGACTTTGAATATATATCATTATAAAGTTCTACCACATAACTAATAAAACCACATGACATTTCTGTCAAAGCATGTCTAATTGAAGTGTCTACTGTGTGTTTCAATAATAAATATTGAATCATTTGGTTAATAATATTGCTTTATTTAAAGTTGAAATAGTAAAACACAAATAAAAACATTATATAAAAAAGTAATAATAATAAATAAAAAAATCCCTATCTCTGTTAAGGCTGTATATACAACCCAGAACACAGAGATACCACTCAGGACACAGATAAACAGTTCAAGTATGTATTAGGCATAAATACTCAGAGGAGATGAACAATCAAGGCTGAGCTTGTAGTCTTCTGGGAATGGACTGCAGCTTGAGGGAACCAGGCAGTGGCAGATCAGAAGAAGTTCTGAGTAGAATCCAGGAGAAGCAGGTGGTTGTGTCTGAGTGGCGTGAGGCAGGCAGCACGGCAGAGCACAGCAGGTAGGAAGCAGGTAACAGCGGGATCTGCACAGAGGAACTGAAGTTAGACAGAGAAAATACTAAATCACGAGAGTTTCTAGAAATACGTCCAGGGATACTGCGCCAAGTTACCACGTAGGAGTATGTAACTGCAGTATAAATACTGCAGGTGGGAATCATGGAATGTGCATCAGCTGTGCCAGGGACAGAGCAGGGATAAATGGCCATGCCTCTTGACCTAGTTTCTCTAGACACGCCCCCTGCCACTTCCAGGTGGAGACAAACAGTACAGACAGACACAGAGGGGAAAAGGGAGACACAAACACACAGGAAGGGGGAACAAGGCAGCTGACCCACAATCTCCTCTCAAGCTGGCTACATTCGTCGTGGGGAAGAAAAGAGAGAGTGCCATCGAAGTCCACCCCAGCCAAACCAGTGAACCTTGGCAGCTAGGCCAAGATGGGCCCCCATGGTCTCTCTGGCCCTCTCTTCCCCACAACGAATGTAGCTGCTGCCCATTATCCAAATAATTTTTTTATGTAAAGTGTCAGTACACACATGTTAACACACACAAGTAACTTGTCTCGGGCCATAAACAAAACAGAAAAAGTCTATGCAGATAAACAATAAATCACAAATGAATTGCTCTTATCTGTTCATTGAAATAATTCAATTCAATTCAATTTTATTTATAGTATCAAATCATAACATAGGTTATCTCGAGACACTTTACAGATAGAGTAGGTCTAGACAACACTCTATAATTTACAAAGCAACCAACAATTCCAACAATTCCAGTAATTCCCTCAAGAGCAAGCAGTGCGACAGTGGCGAGGAAAAACTCCCTCTTGGGAAGAAACCTCGGACAGACCCAGGCTCTTGGTAGGCGGTGTCTGACGGGCCGGTTGGGGGTGTGATGAACAGTGGCGATAATAGTCACATTAATAATGGAACAGTGACTGGATGTAGCGGGAAGCTGCAGGGTTCAGCAGGAAGCTGCAGGGTTCAGCAGGACGCAGCAGGGCACCGTTGAGCTCTGCAAGGAGTGCAGCAGGACCACGGCGACAGATGGAACCAGGATCTTGGTGCCAACGTTCTCCAAGGAAATACGCTGGGGGGAAAAAAACATAAGGACTCGGGGGAAACTCCCCAGAAGCTAGGATTAGTAACTAGCATTTCCGGGACGGGATACACGCAAATAGTAATAGTAATAGTAATAGAGAGGTAGAGGAGGGAGCAGCTCAGTGTGTCAAAGGAAGGAAGTCCCCCCGGCAGTCTAGAACTATAACAGCGTAACTATAACAGCGTAACTAAGAGAGACAGGTCATAAGGAGAGGTAGCTTTTTCGGGCTTAGAACTCTCCCCCCTGCCGGATCGGGCTTGGCTGGCCTGCCTCCCTCTACTTTGTTATGTATTATTAATCTAACAATTATGAAGAGAAGCAGTTGGGCCAGTTAGGTGAACACTGCAACTCCTCACTCCCTAACTATAAGCTTTATCAAATAGAAGAGTTTTAAGTTCATTCTTGAAAGCGATTACAGTTTCTGCCCCCCGAACCCAGATCGGGAGCTGGTTCCATAGGAGAGGAGCCTGATAACTGAAGGCTCTGGCTCCCATTCTACTTTTAGAGACTCTAGGTACCACCAATAACTCTGCATTCTGGGAGCGCAGTGCTCTAGTGGGACAATAGGGTATTAGGAGCTCTTCTAGATATGATGGTGCTAGACCATTTAGAGCTTTGTAGGTCAAGAGAAGGATTTTAAACTCAATCCTGTATTTTACAGGAAGCCAGTGCAGAGAAGCTAATACAGGAGAGATATGATCTCTTTTCTTAGTTCTTGTGAGAACACGCGCTGCAGCATTCTGGATCAGCTGGAGAGTCTTAAGGGACTTATTTGAGCAACCTGACGGTAGGGAATTACAATAGTCCAGCCTAGACGTAACAAATGCATGAACTAGTTTTTCAGCGTCGTTTTGAGACAGGATATTCCTAATTTTGGCAATGTTACGAAGATGAAAAAAATGCTGTTCTTGAGGTTTGTTTTTAGATTGGCATTAAAGGATATATCCTGATCAAAAAATAACTCCTAAATTTCTGACAGTAGTGCTGGAGGCCAGGGCAATACCATCCAGAGTAGCTATGTCTTTAGATAATGAGGTTCTGAGGTGTTTAGGTCCCAGTACAATAACTTCAGTTTTGTTAGGGTTTAACATCAGAAAATTATATGTCATCCAGGATTTTATATGTTTAATGCACGCTTGAAATTTAGCTAGCTGACTGGTTTCGTCTGGCTTGATTGACAAGTATAATTGGGTGTCATCTGCATAACAGTGAAAGTTAATTGAGTGTTTCCTAATAATATTGCCTAGAGGAAGCATTTATAGGGAGAAAAGAATTGGTCCAAGCACTGAGCCTTGAGGAACCCCATGGCTAACTTTAACGTACTTGGAGGATTTATCATTAACATTAACAAATTGAGATCGATCAGAGAAATAAGACTTAAACCAGCTTAGTGCGATTCCTTTAATGCCAACCAAGTGTTCCAATCTCTGTAACAGGATTGAATGGTCAATAGTGTCAAATGCAGCACTAAGATCTAGTAAAACAAGAATGGAGACAAGTCCTTTGTCTGCAGCAGTTAAAAGGTCGTTAGTAATTTTCACCAGTGCCGTCTCTGTGCTATGATGCTTTCTGAATCCTGATTGAAAGTCATCAAATAAACTATTGCTATGTAGAAAATCACATAACTGATTAGCAACCACCTTCTCAAGGATCTTGGATAGAAAGGGAAGGTTAGATATAGGTCTATAGTTTGCTAAGACCTCAGGATCTAGGGTGTTTTTTTTCAAAAGAGGTTTTATCACAGCTACTTTAAATGACTGCGGTACATAACCTGTTAATAAGGACATATTGATCATATCTAGTAATGAAGTGTTTACCACGGGTAACGCTTCTTTGAGTAATCTCGTTGGGATGGGGTCTAAGAGACAGGTAGATGGTTTAGCTGAGGATATCTTTAACATTAATTGTTGAAGGTCTATAGGATAAAAGCAGTCTAAGTATATGTTGGGACTAGTCGTTATTTCTAGCGACTCTGCGTTTAAAGGTAAACCGTTAAAAGTTGAGGGCAAAAGGTGACGGATTTTATCTCTAATTGTTGTAATTTTATCATTAAAGAAGCTCATAAAGTCATCACTACTCAGAGCTAGAGGAATAGATGGCTCAGTAGAGCTATGACTATCTGTCAGCCTGGCTACAGTGCTGAAAAGAAACCTTGGGTTGTTCTTGTTTTCTTCTATTAATGATGAGTAATAGTTTGATCTGGCCTTTCTTAGGGCCTTCCTATAGGTTTTGAGACTTTCTTGCCAATCCAAACGGGATTCTTCCACTTTTGTGGAACGCCACTTACATTCAAGGTTTCGCGAGATTTGTTTTAATTTGCGAGTTTGGGAGTTATACCAAGGAGCTAATTTCCTTTGCTTCATCATCTTCTTTTTCAGGGGAGCAACGGAGTCTAAGGTCGTCCGTAGGCAGGTCGTAGCACCGTCTACAAATGTATCAATTTGAGAGGGACTGAGGTTAACATAGAGGTCCTCTGTTATGTTAAGGCATGACATAGAGTTGAATGCTGTTGGAATATCTTCTTTAAATTTAGCTATAGCACTGTCAGATAGGCATCTGGTGTAGAAGCTTTTATCTAATTTAATATAGTCAGGTAGTAAGAATTCGAAAGTGATTAAAGAATGATCTGATAATACCGAATTCTGCGGAAATATTATTAAATCCTCAATTTCAATACCATATGCCAGCACAAGGTCGAGGGTGTGGTTAAAACAGTGCGTCGCCTTGTGCACACTCTGACTGAAACCGATTGAATCCAGTAATGAGTTGAAAGCAGTAGTAAGGCTATTGCTGTCAACGTCCACATGGATATTAAAATCACCTACAATAAGTACTTTGTCTGATTTAAGGACTAAACATGATAAAAACTCTGAGAATTCAGATAAAAAATTCAGAATACGGACCTGGAGCCCTGTAAATAACAACGAATATAATTGGCTGTAATGTTTTCCATTTTGGATGTTGAAGATTAAGAACAAGACTTTCAAAGGAGTTATAATTTAATTTAGGTTTAGGAGTAATTAACAGGCTTGCATCAAAGATGGCTGCAACTCCTCCTCCTCGGCCTGAGCCTCTAGGAATTTGAGCATTAATATGACTGGGAGGAGTGGCTTCATTTAGACTAACATAGTCATCATGGCCCAGCCAGGTTTCAGTAAGACAAAATAAGTCAATGTTATTATCTGATATCAACTCGTTTACCAATAATGCTTTAGAAGACAGAGATCTAATATTTAATAGTCCACATCTAATTTTCCTATTTTTGTTCTATCGTTGCAGTCGTTTTAATTCCAATTAGGTTGTTAAGTATAGCGCATCTTTTGTTTACCTTTGATTTAACCGATCTAAGTCGGGGAACAGACACCGTGCTTATTAGACTATGAGTGGGTGACTGCTCCAACGGAAGCACAGAGGGGCGCGTAATACTGCACCTCTGATTACTAATATCAAGCTTGGGTTGTCATGGTTTATGTCTGATAAACTCGGTCAGATTTTTTGATATGAGAGCGGCTCCGTCCCAGGTGGGATGAATGCCGTCTCTCTCCATCAGACCAGGCTTTCCCCAGAACGCCCCCCAGTTATTCACATAGCCCACATCATTAGCTGGGCACCACCCCGACAACCAGCGGTGGAAGGATGACGTACGGCTGTACATTTCATCATTAGTCAGGTTTGGCAGGGGTCCAGAGAAAAACTACTGAGTCCGACATTGTCTTTGCGTATGCACAAAGTGACTCAACATTCAATTTAGTGATCTCCGATTTACGACCATTACCCCCCTACGTGAAGTATGATCTTACTGTATTTACGGTTCTTTTTGGCCAGCAGCTCTAGATGGGTTTCTATATCGCCCGCTCTGGCCCCGGGGACACATATGACCGTAGGTACTTTAGCCGCTGGGGCCGTCGGCTTCACATATCGCAGTATAGAGCTCCCAATAACCAGAATTGGCTTCTCAGCGGGTGTATCACTGAGTAGGGAGAACCTGTTAGAGAGGCGAAGACGCTCCGGTTTAGAGCGACCGTCACCACGTGCACTCCCTTGGTCTAGATCTAACGCTACGCTTCCCTCGGACAGTCACCCACTCGCCCGGCTGCTCGGGGTCTGCCGGGGGACAGCTAGCAGAAGCTAAAGAAGCTAGAGAAGCTACAGTATGTTTGTCTGCATTAACTACATGGAGCTGGCTAGCTACGGAAGCATACGATTCTGATTCCATGGTGCGGAGCCGTGACTCAAATTCACTAAGCCTCGCCTCCAGAGCAGCGAATATACTACATTTATTACATGTATCGTTATCACTAAAGCAGGCAGAGGAATAGCTAAACATTTGACACACAGAGCAAGAAAGAGCAGGAGAGGGAGAGGAAGTAGCCATAATGGCTAAGCTAAAGTAGCTAACAGCGTTTTAACAATTGTAAATTCAGCGAGTCAGTCAGAAAAATGAAAAGGGCAACCCTCAGTTATATATGTTATTGGTGACATTATTGTCCATCTATTACCTATCTGTTATTCAACAGGCCAAAGCAGACGCTTTTGTCCAAAGCAATTTACTGATTAACTTTTTTATATGACTGATTCGTCCATTTTCTTTTGCGATGTAGCTAGATAACAGTTGACGCCATTTTGTGGTTATATTCGGACAAAATTAACGTTATACAACATGTGCAAGCAAGCATTATATTTACCGATGCCTCAGCTATCTTAAATGATATATTACTTAATCTGGCGTACTGGCGTTATATTTTAAAATAAATAAATGCTATACAAAATGACCAAATAATTAATCATAATACTTAGCAAAAGTTGCTTGTCTAAAATTAACATTATACAACATGTGCAAGCAAGCATGTTATCTTTACCAATGCCTCAGCTAGCTTAAATGATATATGCATTAACTTAATCTGGCGTACTGGCGTTATATTTTAAAATAAATAAATACTATGCAAAACGACCAAATAATTAATCATAATACTTAGCAAAAGTTGCTTGTCTAAAATTAACGTTACAGCATGTGCAAGCAAGCATATCTTTACCAATGCCTCAGCTAGCTTAAATGATATATGCATTAACTTAATCTGGCGTACTGGCGTTATATTTTAAATTAAATAAATACTATGCAAAATGACCAAATAATTAATCATAATACTTACCAAAAGTTGCTTCTCGTGATCCATCACGGTCTCTGCGAGATTCGTAATGACTGAGATTTCTCTTGGCACAGCTACTAGAAGACTTACATCTTTCAGACACGTTGCTCACGTCACATTTACGTTGTCTCTGTCAGTTGGAGGCTGCGCAGTAAAGCTGGCCATCACCGGAAAAGTGCTTCTAATAGCCTTCACTGGTCTCCATCCAGAGCAACGGGGTCTATTGGTCCATTATATATATGTCAATGCATGTGACGCCCATCAATGTGTGGTCACATTATTTGGTTTAATTATGTATATTTTGAATAATTGGCATGTGTATATTGCTTAATAAGGGCCTCATTTCTTTCATTTGGTGTAAATTCATTTTGTAAGCTGTATTCCAAATTTCCACCACAAGGGGGCTTCGCCTCCCAATGAGATGGCATATTGTGGCTGTAGCCGACTCTTGTCTTTAGTCTGGCAGAAGCTAGAGAAGGAAACACAACCTGTTCCCGGTCTCATCATTTTCCTGTTCTTTTTCAGAACAATATTTTAATGTGTCCACAAGCCTCACGCCCGGGGCCTGTTACATCCTCTCCAACCAATGGACAGACACGCTTCCTCGGGTTGGGATTACGGTAGGAACCGCTAAAAATAACACTACCTTGCCGTCCTCTCCACCCGACTGAACACACTTTATTGGCTTAGAATTACGGCAACAATCGCTAAACACACTGCTAACTTTACAGCCTCCCTCTCTTGGTTTAAAATAACTCAATGTTGTCAGCTAAGGCCGCTGAACAGGCTACACATTGTAAACAGCCTTGGCCAGCTTGCCTGGTCCTCCGGTAATGTTAGCATTTAGCAGGGTTAGCATGGCGGCGTTAGCCAGGACCAGTCGGGATCACTTTACTGGCTGTGTCTCCATTGTAATGTAGACTTGATAACTAGGACTGTAACTGTAGCTGGTTGAGAATAGGTGACCACTGTGTTGCATTGATAAAAATGCAGTTGAATGCTCTGATGCTCTTCAATAGATTTATTGGGGGTCAGCATATGATTGTCTGTGTCTTTTTGAGTGTGTGTGTGGTTCTACAATAAACCAATAAAAAAGGGAAATATCAGCATACAAGTAAAAACAACAAGGTGCAACTAGTAAGGCTAATAAATGGTAATTAGTATAACTTTCACTTTAAGTAGCTGCTTATATCAAATAACCAAATAATATATCAAATAACATATCAGCTCCTTATTAAATTAAACAGCCTTCTTACTGCTGGCATCTCAGTAACAGCAACCCAAACATAGTTCTCTAATACACAACCATTGTAAACACTCAGATAATAATTATACAGTGTCATGTGAGTACACACATAAGCACAATACTAGTGTAATTATACTAAGCATTAGCATGCAGCTAGCAACTTTAGCAACGTTATGCTAACATACTGCGTTTCAACTGAGTATCCCAGAACAGACAACATTTATATTAACTAAGGCACTGAAATACACATATGTAAACATTTACACCAGTGTACTCACATGTCTCTGAACGGACGCATGCACAGATGGTGACATAGACGACAAATATACACTTCTCCAGGCCACTCTCGCTATTTACTTAAAGATTAATCTTATCAGCCAGCTCATACAGAAGCCTTTACTACGAATCAAGATCAACATGCCCTGGATTTTTTTTCAGTTACCCGGCTTCACCTAACCTAACAACCGCGGTCCCACGTAACCTGTGTCGGATGTCATTATACATGTCATTTTAGCTGACGCTTTTGTCCAAAGCGACTTACAATTTTTACATATCAGAGGTCACATATCAGAGGTCACGCACCTCTGGAGCAACTAGGGGTTAAGTGCCTTGCTCAGAACCACATTGGCTGATGTATCTCAGTGGGAATCAAACCTGGATCTACCGCACCAAAGGCATGTGACAGATCCACTGCGCCATCACCACCCCACGACGGTGGTTAACAACTTGTTCAGTCAACTCAGGGTTTCCCAATCCAGCGACGCGCGCATTCACATAAAAGAGGCGGTGTTTGCACAACACGAACAATCACAAACATCTACTGCATATTTTACATAAGAAGAGCAAACTATAATTCTACAAAAATATGAAGAACACAGATACGGTTTTACAGGCAAAACGCTGTAATGTGTAAATCACATCAATATCACTTCCCCATCAGTCAGGCACAAGATCTGACCGTAATTACACTTTTGCTTTCCATAAACTTCCGTTGCTTTAGCCTATTATATTATCAGATGCAATCCTGGCAGTGGTAAACGATTGTGAGAGAAAATAAAAAAATATAAAAACATAATTGAAACCGATGTGTGGCATTGGTAACACATGGCTCAAGAAGCCGACAATAACCTATACGTAATTCCCTCCGCTGAAAATCTTTATCTTTCGTAAAAATTCCCATCAGGGAATGTTAACGGGTTGTCAGTCTCTAAATGTTTTAACTTTTCTGAGCACACTCTCTCTCTCTCTCTCTCTCTCTCTCTCTCTCTCTCTCTCTCTCTCTCTCTCTCCACACCGAGCTCCACCAGGTCTTCTAAGAATGGTGAGGCCATTATCAATCGAGTATTGATTGGTCGGTAGGCGGTGCTTTAACAACGGTTGATCTCTAATCTCCAACAACTCCTCCCGACCAGGTTAGATGTTCAGCATAATATATATTACCACGGCGATTGAACCAGGTAGTGATCCACCGTCGTGATACACAAAACCCTGGGTTTTATCCTGAAGTTACCTCGTTAACGCCAAATCTTGCTTCGTAGTACAGACCTTAGGTGTCCTCTCTGTGACCCCAAAGCAAGCAAAGGCGCTGATTGGCTGATCCCCGTTACCTCGAACATAAATAGCAAGTCCTTCTTTACATCTATTGTTTTTGCAAGTAACCAACTCAGGTACTCTGGATATGTTGAAATGACATTAATACCCGTCCCTTATAGCCATGATAAATTAGCCTAAAGCTTTAAAACGCTTACCTGTTCAGTAGGAAATTAGCCAACTCTGCGTCTTTTTGGGCTGTAAGCTGTCTACATCTTTATTATCTATTATCTTTATTCATCCTCCGTTGATCCTGTTGGTTTGTATGCTGCTTTCATGGTTGTACTAATGTTACAGCTGTAGCGCGCTGAGTTTAGGTTTTTACAGTATATCTGGCAACCCGGCCTGGCTGTCAATCTGGGCAGTTGATACCAACACACAGGCCAAAACACAAACATTTCAAAAGGAGAAATTACTGGCATTAGCATTGTTGTCAGAAAAGTTTTTTTCAACTTAGCATGTTTCCTTAATATCTGATGACGCGTTGCGGTCATTTTTGGATTCATTACAGTAAATATATTACATACTGGACCTTTAACATATTTCTCATTTTAGATCACTTAAAATATCTGCCACCACCTGCTGCATCACATTTTGAGGATCAGCCAGCTGAGCCTGTGCCAATAAATGATCTAATGTAAAAATGAAAACATATTGGGCCATATCTAATCTAATCAATGCATTAGTATACATTGTATGTACACTATGTACAATGTACATTAGGTTCAGTGGTGTTGAGTCCTGTCCACCAGAGTGGGGATCACTGGTTTGAGCACCTGTTGAGATGTGTGGATGGCTCCACCTAGAGGACAATAAATCACAAAACACTGGCACTTCTTTGCAGAATTGAAGCTTTGTATACTGGTGTGTGTCAGTCGAATACATACCAGATAAGAAAAGTACTGAACGGTTTCTTCCAGACATGTTCTAAGGTATATAAGGCATTCCTGGGTGGGAGAAAAACATGCTGTTGTTAAATGGCATTTCTTTAAACCAATCATAATCGTCATGGGTGGTGCTAAGCACGGGAAAAGCCGTGGTGCCTCTGCCAAAAAACACACACATGGTGGAAAATGTGAACGTTCAAAAGTAGTTTTGGTCTTGCAACAGAAAACTCAGATTGGACAGATAGTCTAGCTAGCTGTCTGGATTTACCCTGCAGAGATCTGAGGAGCAGTTAACCATAGTCCTCACAAATCCACCAGAGTTTATAAGGCTTTGTTAATAATTCAATGTGAGATGTGGACTTATTGAATTTTTTTCGACCTCTATTGATGGTGTCTGTTGTTTGTATAGCTTATGTGTTGTTTATGTTGCATTCTATTGCTGGACAACGAATTGCCCCTCGGGATAATAAAGACTGCTTGACCTTGACCTTGAAAATATAAAAAAGACTTTGGTTCATAGTTTTGAAGAAAATTTGGATGGTGCAATAAGGCAAGCCTGATTGGTTCTTTTGGGGACTAATTATAAAGATTTACAAAGAATATGTTTAACGTTATGGTGTAGCATCCTAACACTCCATATTATGCCCAAGCTGCAATAACTAACTTTAAACTGGAATGATGAGGTGTTTGGGTTCAGTTTCTTAAGGTAGCTACCACGAAGGTTTACCTATTAGGTTAATATATATATATATATATATATATATATATATATATATATATATATATATATATATATATATATATATCATACATACATACACACACATACATACACATACACTACTAGTATATATACACACACATACACTACTGGTCAAACGTTTTAGAACACCCAAATTCTTTTTGTTTTTTATTGAAATCTTAGCAGTTCAAGTCCAATGAATAGCTTGAAATGGTACAAAGGTAAGTGGTGAACTGCCTGAGGTTAAAAAAAAAAGTAAGGAAAAATAATGTACATTTCAGAATTTTACAAAAAAGCCTTTTTCAGGGAACAAGAAATGGGTTAACAACGTAAAGCTGTTCTGCAGCAATGGAGGTTGATCAAGCTTTGAAAGTTGGTGCCACCAATTCCCACAGGTGTTCCGACTTGTCTGGATTACTTACAACCCCCTCTGTTTGTATAAAAGTATTGTTGGAACACACTGTGGTACCGTACCCTGGTGAGCATTATATGAACAGTATTGTACTGGAGAAAGTAGTGTGTTGCTATAAAAATGGCGCGAAAAAGGCAATTAACAATGGAAGAGAGACAGACCATCATAACACTTAAGAATGTTGGTCTTTCCTACAGAGAAATTGCGAAGAAAGTCAAGGTGTCAGTGAGTACAGTATTCTTCACCATCAAAAGGCACTTAGAAACTGGGGGAAACTCTGACAGGAAGAGGTCTGGCAGACCCAAAGCCACAACAGAATCAGAAGACAAGTTTCTGAGAGTCAACAGCTTGCGTGATAGGCGGCTAACAGGACAACAGCTTCAAGCACAGCTTAATAGTGGTCGTAATAAGAAGACTTCGAGCTGCAGGTTTGATAGGTCGAGTTGCAGCAAGAAAGCCATTGCTAAGACGTCAGAATAAGAAAAAGAGGCTTGCCTGGGCCAAGAAACATCGCCAATGGACTACTGAAGACTGGAAGAAGGTGTTATGGACTGATGAATAAAAATTTGAAATCTTCGGTTCATCACGCAGGATTTTTGTACGCCGTCGAGTAGGCGAAAGGATGATTCCTCAGTGTGTGACATCAACTGTCAAACATGGAGGAGGAAGCGTGATGGTCTGGGGCTGTTTTGCTGGATCCAGGGTCGGTGATTTGTACAGAGTGAAAGGCACCCTGAACCAAAAAGGCTACCACAGCATTTTGCAGCGCCATGCAGTACCCTCTGGTATGCGCCTAGTTGGTCAGGGGTTCATCCTACAGCAAGATAATGACCCAAAACATAAGAACAAGCTATGCTAGAACTACCTTAGGAAAAAAGAACAAGATGGTAAGCTTAAAGGGGTGATAGAATGATTATATAGGATATTTCACTCTGTTCCTTATGGTCTCCTAATGGGGTATGTAACATTAGTTGGGCTGAAAATGGCCTGGTTGATATTTTATTGGCCCTTATGCATCCCTGTGTTTTGGCCCTATTTGTAACAAGAGCTTTTCTTCCAAATATGGTATGCTCATGAATATTTAGATGAGCTGCGCGCTGATTGGTTGAGCGAATCACCATACGCACACATTAGAGACGCGCGCTGATTGGTTGAGCGAATCGCCATACAAAAACATTAGAGACGCGCGCTGATTGGTTGAGCAAATCCCCAATACACACACATTAGAGACGCGACAGAATCTCATATTCCAGAAACTGCAATGTTGCTTTACCAAATTCACTTCTGAGACTTTTTTATGCGAGAAATCAACTATATAAAGCTCAAATATGGGCCGTTTTACGAAAATTGATGGCTAATTGCAAATTTGGTAAGATGTGTCAGACTTTAGGAGCTCCACACAGTCTGACGAGAAAGCGGCAGCCTGCTGGGCTCCATACCCAGGGCAAAGTCACCCTTTGTGGATACTGCACTACCGGGGCTCCGCTGCCGGCTGCCGGCTGCCGGCTGCCGGCTGCCGGCATAACTATAATATATTTACGGTTTGAATTTCGTCATGCCACTTATATAACATCTACCCCAATGTCTTATAAAGCTAACCGTTGTGTCCGATTTGATTTTAAGGCATTTTTATGAACTCAGGGTCTTGTTAGGACGAGCAGCTAGCTAGCTATATGTCCCATTCAAAACAACGGTAAACGATTGCAGTTGGCTAGCTACACTTTCGGCATAACTGTAGTATATTTACAGTTTGAATTTCGTCACACCACTTATATAACATCTACCCAAATGTCTTATAAAGCTAACCGTTGTGTCCGATTTGATTTTGAGGCATTTTTATGAACGCGAGGCGTCTTGTTAGGACGAGCAGCTGCTAGCTATAGGTCCTATTCAATACAATGGGGAAATGTTGCAGCTAGCTAGCTACACTTTCGGCATAACTATATCTACAGTTTGAATTTCGTCACGGCACTTATATCACAGCTACCCCAAGGTCTTACAAAGCTAACCGTTGTGTCCGATTTGAATTTAAGGTATTTTTATGAACTGAGGGGTCTTATTAGGAGGAGCAGCAAGCTAGCTATGTGGGAAATGATTGCAGCTAGCTAGCTACACTTTCTGAATAACTATAGTATATTTACAGTTTGAATTTCATCACTGCATGTATATTACAGGTTCCCCAAGGTCTTACAAAGCTTAGCTAACACTTGTACGATTTCGGATTTCAATTGAATGCATTTTTGTGAATGTCATAGGTCTCGTTTTGAGGAGGCTAGCTAGCTCTCATTGATGGACTCCAGCTGACCGCGGCTCTATCAATGAGACTCACGGACAAGAGGCGTTTATTTCCCCGATTGTTTGTTTAAATAACTCAACACACATATCCATTATAAGATTAACTGGAACCTGCAGGCTGCGGTAAGAGATTGCGGGCGTAACATGCTCGCTGACCGCACTCACTGGCCGGCCGGTAGCATGAAGAGGGGAGGGAGAACAGCGAGCTGCAGGCCCTGGAGCTCTGTCAGGGCAGCGACGTTTAGTAGTCCAGTCACCCAGAAAAGGGTAAGTTTGCGCAGGTATTTAGCACCGGGCCGCCGGCCGAGCTCAATCAAGCTCACAGCAGGCCGGGGCCTGTGACGGAGGACAGCCAGGGCGACGATGTTTTTGTAATTTTGTAATGGAATAGCAGAGAGCTGCGTGACCTAGATTCAGAAGACTACCTGATCTCAGGTCAGTTGTGTAGCCTATGTAAATGTTGGGGCGTGACTGTTCTCTTAATACACCCATGGGCGTGACAAAGGTACAGGTCTTGGGAGGTTGACGTCAACTTCCTGCTTTGTTGAGATTCGCCTGTTTTCAGCGGCAGTTTCAAAATATGAGATTTTTATAGTAAAGGGGTGTCAATGGGATTTTGAGCTTCTATGTATGTCCTATTTACCCACCGAACTGTCGTTATTCAACTATGACAGGGTCAAATCGGTTTTGCATTCTATCACCCCTTTAAAAACATGGAGTGGCCAGCACAGTCCCCAGACTTAAACCCCATTGAGCTGGTTTGGGATGAACTGGACAGAAAAGTGAAAGCAAAGCAACCTACAAGGGCCACACATTTATGGGAACTTCTGCAACAGAGTTGGGAAAAACTTTCTGAAGAATATTTGATTTCCATTGTAGAAAGAATGCCACGAGTGTGTTCAGCTGTTATATCTGCCAAAGGGTGCTACTTTGATGAGTCAAAAATTTAGAATACATTTTGGTTCATAAATTGATTCCATGATTTCTTTTTTAACTTAAATTGTTCATTTGTTCTATTCTTTCATTTCAGAGTACAATAAGACATTGAACTGCATGAATTTCAATAAAAACCTGGAAAAAAAAACTTTTGACCAGTAGTGTGTGTGTGTGTGTGTGTGTGTGTGTGTGTATATATGTGTGTATATATATATATATATATATATATATATATATATATATATATATATATATATATATATATATATACATATATATATATATATATATATATATTTTTTGCCAGCTTTCCTTCCTGTTTTAGGAAGCAGCGACTGTATTGCGTTTTCCCTGTGTTCTGTGTGTCTGTGTTCTTCATATTTATGGAGAAATAACATGCGGCTCTGGTAGATGTTTGCGATTGGTCGTGGTGCGCAAACACCGCCTCTTTTATGTGAACGCACGCCGCTGGATTGGGAAACCCTGAGTTGACTGAACTAGTTGATAACCAGCGTGGTGA
Source organism: Perca schrenkii (assembly GCA_025617405.1). Classification (NCBI taxonomy): domain Eukaryota; kingdom Metazoa; phylum Chordata; class Actinopteri; order Perciformes; family Percidae; genus Perca; species Perca schrenkii. The sequence goes on along the minus strand of CM046802.1, from coordinate 1,418,022 downwards.
TACAGGTTATGCGGGACCGTGGTTGTTAGGTCAGGTGAAGCCGGATTACTGAAAGAAATCCAGGACAAGTTGATCTTGCTTCGTAGTACAGGCCTATGGTCGGGATGCATGTTCTTCTTCTTCTGTTATATTGGCGTTTGGCATAACAACTTTTTGCATGACTGCCACCAACGGTTGGCCGTAGCCGAGAGCATCAGGTGTGTGAAAACATGGAGGCCACAATAACAGAAGATTCTCTGCTGTTTTCTTATGTGAGCATCCAAACAGCACATCGCCAGGTGTGTGTTTGTGTTATCTGCAGGACAACGAACTGGGAAAAGACACAGATAATGTGTTTTTTTTTTATACATAGGCCTATTTATGAATAATTTTAAACATATTATGTCTGTGTATGTTTATTGGCAGAGGAATTTGTCCACAATAAACAGTTTATTATCATTGAAATATGTTCAGTGAACCAAAGTCGCCTCCATCAAACGTCAGTTGTCAACAACGCATCACCAACTGGGGAACTCGGGTATCAAAATCCAGCCCGAGTTTCCCACCTTTGATTCCCACAGGACTTTACGTGAATGGTGACATTTTCACTCGGAAAAACGTTTTTCCGATGTCCATGAACGCACGGCAAGTCCCTACCCTTCCAGTGGACCTCATGAGGTCCTGTTGATCCGGTTTGAATTGAGCAATGAATTAGGCCTACACATACAGTGCTTAGCATAAGTGAATACACCCATGCTAAAGTTGACTAAAAGGAGGAATAAAAAGAAATCATCTTTTGGAAATTGATCTTAATGCCTTAATTAAAAAAATGAGGAAAAATACAACCTCTAAGGATACCAATTTTCTTTGTGAAAAAATCTTTCGTAAATAAATAAATCTTCTTCCTTAAAATATAAGTAAACATAAGTCAGTACACCCCTATGTTAAATTCCCATAGATGCAGACAGATGTTTATTTTTAAAGGCCAGTTATTTCATGGATCCAGGATACTATGCATCCTGATAAAGTTCCCTTGGCCTTTGGAATTAAAAAAGCACCCCCACATCATCACACACCCTTCACCATACCTAGAGATTGGCATGGTTTTATTTCACTTAGACGAATAGCTGGTTTGATTTGCATTGAGAGATGATTTTATGGAAAGTACCCCATGCCAGAGTATAAAAAGAAAGAAAATATACATTTTATATTAAAATAAATAAATTATAAATTTTATAAAAATAATAAAGAGAATAAATCAGAATAAAGTCCCAAAGTGCAAAAATAATTTTAAAACAGACAATTTAGTAGAAACATTATCTGTAGGCCTATACATAAAACAGTATACATTAACAGAAACAAAAAAAGGACAAAACTCATCACAAGAAAGGAGAGTATTCAATGTCCTCATTTAGTTTCATTTAGTTTAGATTCAACATGGCTTTCAATTGGAAAATCCAAAAAGTTTCTGTCTGTAAGAGTCGTTTAGGACAATCACCCCCCCTCCATGAAACTTACTGAGTACTTGCTGGATGTGGGAACAAGAAATTAATTTTAAGATATTGCCCTGTTGCCTATGGTCCCCGACTGGCTAGAAATGGTGATAGGTGTAAACCGAGCCCTGGGTATCCTGCTCTGCCTTTGAGAAAATGAAAGCTCAGATGGACCAATCAGGAATCTTCTCCTTATGAGGTCATAAGGAGTAAGGTTACCTCTCCTTTCTCTGCTTTGCCCGTCCAGAGAATTTGGTCTACCCATGAGAGAGAGACATCATGGCTTTCAAACGAGCAAAGTGGCAGTTGGTCAAGGCCACACCCCCCCCCCCCCACCTTGCCCCCCCCTCTCTCCTCCTCAATAGCTACAGACACAGAAATGGCACATCCTAAGGAAAGCTCATTGTGGGACTGGCTCTAGTAGCTGTAATTCTGTACCAAGGCTGAATTTCGGGAAAGAGACTTCAGATACAGTATTAGGGGACCACTAAGGTCTATATAAAAGAGACTTCAGATACAGTATTAGGGGACCACTAAGGTCTATATAAAAGAGACTTCAGATACAGTATTAGGGGACCACTAAGGTCTATATAAAAGACACTTCAGATACAGTATTAGGGGATCACTAAGGCCTACATAAAAATATCCAAAGAGCACCATGTCATGGGATCTTTAAGCTTTGTATCAGTAGAAACACGGTAGTATTTTTGAATGACCGTGCTTCCCTCCCTCATGTCCCCCTGAGACGAGAGATCTCTGTATTGTGGGTCTGGAAAAGAAATCTTCCGATGACGTAAAACGACGATTTTTGCGTCATCGAAGATTCTTTTGACCTGAGGCAATGGACTACAGCCAGTAGTTTTCAACCAGCCCATAGGGGGTTGGACTGTTGTCTTTCTCTGAGAATTGCCGAAGCAAAACGAGCATCAGCCATCTTCGCTAAATTTTAGTACAACAATTATGCATTCAAACTACCGCACACGTGTACCACTGGGATACACTGGGACAGATCAGAGAATATGCAGGAAACTTTATTACAGACGGAATACTCAACACACTACGCAAGCTTCACCTGCCTGCTATGGAGACCAGCGGTGTTGCTCGATGCCTCTGGCCGGTAAAGGGACATCATCAGCAGGGAACGTTGAACGAGTGTGCCGTTGGAAAGCTAACGCTAGCCGGCCACCTGTTCTATCAATCCTGCTTGCAAGTGTCCGCTCATTAGACAACAAACTGGACTACATCCAACTTAAACCAAACTCCCAATGCGAGTTCAGAGACTGCTGTGTTTTTGTTGTTGTGGAAACATGGCTGAACAACAGTGTACCGGACTATCCAGCTACCAGGCTGGCTGCTCTGTTGCCGGCTTAGACTAGCTAGTGGAGGTGGGCTGTGTTAACACTGACTGCCTGGTGCAGAAATGGGGTGCTTGTATCCAACTAACTGCTAACTGCTGGTGGAGTTTGCGACTGTTAAATGCCGACCATTCTACATTCCATGCAAATTTACGGCTGTGTTTATACTCTGTGTTTACAGGGTTTACAGCCCATAAGCGCTAATGCTAGTATACATGTTAGCTGAACTTTACGGAGGATATAATGTGTGTGCAGTGCACTAAATGTAGCCTGTTTCAGATGTCGTTTCTATACATTTTAATTGTGTAACCACTTGAGCCACGGTGAAACATTGTTTCGTGTATATGGTTGAAATGACAATAAAACACACTTGAGTTGAGTTGACTGTCTCACTGTCTGTCTGTAAACGGTAGGTGTGGCTTGGGAGTAGACGCTAAAGCAGCGAAGCAAGTGCATACTGGGATTTGGTGTCTTTCATCCACATGAGCCAAAGCCATTTTCTGGCTTTTCTCTGCCTAGGAGCCACCAATTTCTAAAATAATTTCACATTTCTACTACATAAGTGACCCAATTCTTTCCAACGGTGAAATATCCCTTTAATCATAGACCGTTAATATTAATGGACAAAGCATCCGGTTCGGCAAAGTGCTGCAAATGTGGAAGTGCCTTAAACCTGCATTCTATCTGAATTCCAGCAGGGGAAGACTCCTTAAGGGGGTGATAGAATGCAAAACCGATTTTACCCTGTCATAGTTGAATAACGACAGTTGGGTGGGTAAATAGGACATACATAGAACCTAAAAATCCCATTGACACCTCTTTCCTCTGCAAATCTCACAATTTAAAACTTTAAAACTCTCAATTCCTCCTTATTTGGCTCTACCTTCTATCTTTGTAACGCCCCAAAACAAAAGTGTTAGCTTTGTTAACACCTTAGGAAGCTTCATTCAAACTGTAAATATAAGATAGTTATGCCGAAAGTGTAGCAACGATCTTTTCCCATAGGATTAAATAGGACACATAGCCTAGCTAGCAGCTCCTCCTAAGGCCCCCTAAAATTCACAAAAATGCATTAAATTGAAATCAGACACAATTGTTAGCTTTGTTAAGACCTTAAGGAGCTGTTATATAAGTGGTGTGACGAAATTCAAACTGTAAATATACTCTAGTTATGCCGAAAGTGTAGCTAACTAGCCGCGATCTGTACACATAGGATTGAAGGGACACTAGCAGCTAACAAAACCCCTAATGTTCACAAAAATGCATTAAATTGAAATAGGACACCATTGTTAGCTTTATATGACCTTGGGGTAGCTGTAATATAAGTGGCGTGATGAAATTCTAACTGTAAATATACTCTAGTTATGCCGGCAACTGGCAGCCGGAGCTCCGGTAGTAAGTAACCGAGAAACACTGGGCATGGAGGTTGCCGCTTTCTCGTCAGACTGTGTGGAACTCCTAAAGTCTGACACGTCTTACCAAATTTGCAATTTGCCATACGTTAAAATGGCCCATTTGAGCTTTATATTTATATATTTCTCGCATAAAGTCTCAGAAGTGAATTTAATAACGAAATAGTAGACAATGTATAACTTTGCAGTGTCTGAAATATGAGACCTGCTGTCTCGTCTCCAATGTGTTTTTATGTGGTTCCCTCAAACTAATCAGTGCGCAGCTCATCTAAATATTCATGAGCATACCATATTTGGAAGAAAAGCTCTTGTTACAAATAGGGCCATATTCACAGGGTAGTTCAATTCAATTCAATTTTATTTATAGTAACAAATCATAACAAAAGTTATCTCGAGACACTTTACAGATAGAGTAGGTCTAGACCACACTCTATAATTTCCAAAACCCCAACAATTACAGTAATTCCCTCAAGAGCAAGCATTAGTAATGGCTATTGCGACAGTGGCAAGGAAAAACTCCCTCTTGGGAAGAAACCTCGGCAGACCCAGACTCTTGGTAGGCGGTGTCTGACGGGCCGGTTGGGGGTGTGATGAAACAGTGGCGATAATAGTCACATTAGAGATAACAGTGACTTCGAAGGTCATCGTGGAAGCTCATTTCAGAGCATGGGTGGAAGCGGCGGATGCAGCAGGACGTAGCAGGATGCGGCCGGGAATTGCAGAGAAAGAAGAAACATAAGGACTCCGGGGAGTAAACTCCCCAGATCTAGATTAGTAACAAGCATTTCTGGGACAGGATGCATACAAAAGTAACCAGTAGAGATGAGAGAGCAGCTCAGTGTGTCATAGGAAGGAAACCGCCTTCCCAGCAGTCTAGAATTATAATAGCATAACTACGAGAGGCAGGTTAAAGAGAGGTGCCTGGTCGGCTAGAACTCTCCCCAACCGGATCGGGCTGTACTGGTCTGCCTCCCTCTACTCTCACTATATTATTAATTATACAGTATATAAAACTGATGACTACGAGGAGAAGCAGTGGGCCGGGTTAGGTGGACGCTGCAACCCCTCACTCCCTAACTATAAGCTTTATCAAAGAGGAGGGTTTTTAGTTTACTCTTAAATGTGGCGACGGTGTCTGCCCCTCGAACCCAGACTGGGAGCTGGTTCCACAAAAGCGGAGCCTGATAGCTGAAGGCCCTGGCCCCCCAGTCTACTTCCAGAGACTCTAGGAACCACAAGTAGCCCCCGCATTCCGGGAGCGCAGTGCTCTAGTGGGACAATAAGGTACTAAGAGCTCTTCTAAGTATGATGGTGCTTGACCATTTAGAGCTTTGTAAGTCAGGAGGAGGATTTTAAATTCGATCCTAGATTTCACAGGAAGCCAATGCAGAGAAGCTAATACAGGAGAAATATGATCTCTTTTCTTAGTTCTCGTCAGAACACGTGCTGCAGCATTCTGGATCAGCTGGAGAGTCTTAAGGGACTTATTTGGGCAACCTGATAATAAGGAATTGCAGTAATCTAGTCTAGAAGTAACGAATGCGTGGACTAGTTTTTCAGCATCGTTTTGAGACAGGATATTCCTAATTTTGGCAATGTTACGAAGATGGAAAAAGGCTATTCTTGAGGTTTGTTTTAAGTGGCCGTTGAAGGATATATCCTGATCAAAAATAACTCTCAAATCTCTGACAGCAGTGCTGGAGGCAAGGGCAATACTATCCAGAGTAACTATATCTTTCGAAAACGAAGTTCGGCGGTGCGTTGGTCCTATCACAATGACTTCAGTTTTGTCTGAGTTTAACATCAGGAAATTGTGGGTCATCCAGGATTTTATATCCTCAATACACGTTTGAAGTCTTGCTAACTGACCACTTTCATCTGGCTTAATTGACAGATATAATTGGGTATCGTCTGCGTAACAGTGATAGTTAATTGAGTGTTTCCTAATAATATTACCTAGAGGAATGTGGCTCTGGAATGAGCAGTTAAGGGCCCATAAAATAGCATTCAGGCAGTTTTCAGCCCAACCAGTGTTACATACCCTATTAGGAGACCTTAAGGAACAGTGTGAAATACCCTATATAATCATTCTATCACCCCTTTAAACCTGCATTCGATCTGAATTCCAGCAGGGGGAGACACCTTTATTCTGCATTCTATCTGAATTCCAACCAGGGTGCGACACGTGCGGTTGTAAAAGGAGTTTGGTTTCTGTAGCAGTCTATGAGAAAGTGACCCACTTCTCACTTGACTTATTACCTCAGTAAACATTTTCATATTGAGTTTATGGTCTCAATCGCTAGTTTTAAGTGTTCTGCCACACAGAATGATGTTCATTTTTTGAATTATGGTCTTGTTGATTTTAAAATCGGTGATAAAGCACGGGGTGCTTTAGGGCGTGGCTATGATGTGATTGCCAGTGTGTAAAAGTAACGTCTCTCTCGTCTAAAATCGTCACATCCGCAACCAGGATGGCTACGCCCGTAACGACTCATAGCAGATCTCCACAAACCAATGGGTGCTGGCACACATGCTCTGTACATTCATATTATACAGTCTATGGTTTTAATTGATTAAGTTATCAGTCAAATTCACAGCATTAAATAGACCTCGTGCCTTTATTTTGAAAGTGTGCAGTTGGAGGCTGTATTGTCCATCCGGTCTGAGCCTAGCGGTATATTGGGTTGCAGGCAGCAGCAGCCTTGTCGCAGTTTGACTCTCAACTCATTTCGTAAGCAGCCTCGCTAAAGAAGGAAGTGCAGCCATGGCGCAGGGGCTCAAAGACAGATTTAATAAGTTCCTCCATGAAAAGAATCTCATGACAGATGGGCTGGCAAAAGTCGAGGCGAGAACCGGAGTAAGCAGGACGTACATCGCTCTGGGTGAGTGTTGACATGGGCGGGGAGGGAAAAATCGAAGAAACCGCGAGAGAACAAACGCACCACAGAGGAACGAGTCGGCTTCATTTACCTTTCGTCATAAGCTAACTAGAGAAATTAAACATTGTTCTTGATTTGGTCAGTAGTAGCTCTTCATGAGTAATAGTAGAAGTTATTTATTTGAACTGTGCAGTAGGCTGTAGTATATATTTGTGGGGTGGAAAAAAAAATTGTGATAAACATCTGGTGTGATTTGTTGCAGCTGTCATCGTCATCATCGCAGTGTACCTGGTCATCGGTTACGGAGCCTCCCTGCTGTGTAACCTCATCGGCTTCCTTTACCCAGCATACATATCGTAAGTGGCTTATTCTTAGCACTTCTGTTAAGGAGGGGCCACACACACACACACACACAAAAATAAGAGTAAGAAAAGGGCAAGCATATTATAACCGGGGGCTCTGGGGATCGTCCCACAGAAAAGTTTCAGCATCAGACAACACTAAGAAATAATTCCGTAGAATAACAGAATTCTTGCTGGAAGGTTCTTGCAGCTCCTTACCTGGACTTTGCCTGGGAAGTAAAAAACGAAAAGTATATGTGTAGCTATAGTTAAAATAAGGAACATTTTCTGTTAGGCCTTTATAAAATTCTCTCATACAAAGCTCCTCAGTTAGTACACTTCTGAAAACGTTGGGGGGGAAAAAAACTTCAGAAATGCTGAGAAAAAAAAAGGCACAAAAAGATTGGCTCACACATGCACCGACTTCACAGTCTTACCCCCCAACCCCCGGACGTTCTTCTACCCACCTACTGTGCAATATGTAATACTTTTGATAATATTGATAATACTGTGCAATTTCATTACTGTGCAATATCTGTATACTGTGCAATAGCATTACTCCACACTGCATATCACACTGTATATAAAACCATATTTATTTTTGTTTATATATGTATATACATAACTGTGTACCTTACCCCCCCCTTTTTTGCACTACTTATTTTATTCCATGTTAAATTTCTTTTACGTACACGTTGGCACTGGAAAAAGAGTTGCATTTAATCTCGTTGTACATGTGTATATGTACATGACAATAAAAGTGGACGTTGAGAGTGGGGGGGTGGACGAACGACGAAATAGCCCTTTGCATCCACCCTTAAATCTCCGCCCATGCCGACACCTCTAGCTTCCAGCTGATTTTACGTGTGGGGCGTGATGGCGTTTGTAGTCTCATTTAGCCCCTTGCTAGCAGCCGCCTTTTCTTAGACACGTACAACCTTTAAAATTCATGAGCTGGTACTGACACGATTCATGTCGTAGAACAAAGTGGTAAACTCTCCTAAACTTGTGTTAACCACAGACCTTCCTTCAGCCATGTGACCAAAAACTCATGGGCTTTGAGACGAGGGAACTGGAAGTGCAAAAATGCTGACTCATTGACGACTCATTCAGCGCTCTGTTGGTATGAGTGTAACAAAGACTGTATTTCCCAAGCATCAAATAAAAAAGAAATAAAGAGTCGGGGCGGCCATTAGCTCATTTGGTAGAGCGTGCGCCCCGTGTAGGCTCAGTCCTTGCCAGCGGCCCGGGTTTGAGTCTGACCCGATTCCCTTTGCTGCATGTCATCCCACCTCTCTCCCCCATTTCTTGTCTGGAAACCGTTCTTAGAAATGTCTCATGATATATTGTCTCTAGAAGTGTTTTATTCAACTTTTGTTTTTGTTAAAGAAGGAAAAGAAAATCCAGATAATCAATGCTATCGAATCCCAAAACTTCTAGAATCACAATACATGAAAATCACAATACAAATCCAATCAGCGCTCATGTGTTGTGGAAGAATCAAATTGGGACAAAAAGCATATCGTCCCAGCTCTAACAACAAATGAGGTATACTTAACATTTTTGGCGTGAATGCTGCCTAGTTCAGTCCTGTCACCTGTTCTCCATTCTAGAAGTGGCTAGAAAGTGATGAGCGGTGATTAGTAAACAGCCTTTCCCACCACGCACAAGTTCTCTCCTATGGAAGAAAAAACAGCCTCTATGCCTTCAACTGCGTCATACATTTTACAGCTTCTCTTGGACCTTCAATCGCAGACATTCCCTTGCCCTACATTTTGCAGGCCTACATAAGCATGCTCTAAAATACAGTGCATATGACATTATTACAACCCACAGGTTTGTCAGTGGGTTTTCAAGTTCCAGACTTCATTTAGCCATAGCCTTGTCTCCCTTAGTAGTACAAGCATTTTGACATTAAAGGCCCTGGACACCCACACAGGTGTTTTGAGTTAATGTGGCTGATTGGACCTATCAGGACTGTGTGGGTGTGGTTAGACTGATTGATTGACATCGTCCAGAGTTTCTTGTTTGCTTTGTTGCTCCTGTTAGGGCGGGACAAATGACACCTAAGCCATTCTTATTGGTAGATGATTTGTGACCTTATACGTTTCCATCCAAGCTCCGGCCCACCTTCAACCTGTTCAGAGTTTAATCAGCCAGAAGAACTGAAAACACCTGTGTGGGTGTTCAGAGGCTTTGAAGGCTCAGATTGTGAACAAGTTTGAACCTGTGTAGGTGTATTGAATACAGCCCTGCCCGTTGATGTTTCATCACTAAAGACTCCAGAGTAAGACCAACCCTGCTGGGCAGTTGTGTGCAAGGTTCCCAGATAATAGGTTCGTTGGAGATGAGCGTCGCCTCGCCTGTAAAGTGGAAGAGAGCAGGCGGCTGCAGTTTTTTCCAGCAACCTGCAGTGTGAACAGGAAGTCACAGAAACACTCACATCCTGTTAGTTTTGATTCCGATTTAATAAAATGTTATCAGACCCATATATCAGCTTGTAGATAGTCTCCAGTTGTTTTTATTATGACAGAGTAGCTGTCAAAATGCTCTACATGCGATCTGTTGCTGATGTTAATAAACAACAGACTGTAATGATCTGTCATCTGATCAGATTTAGTCTCTCTGACTTCTAAATGTAGCCATCAGCCACACAACATGTGGTCTGTACAGAATAAGCCTTTAAATCAGACAAATGGCAGTTAAAATTCCCTCCAATTCAAAATCAATACAAGTTTATATAAAACGTCATCATGTTGAGTCGATTGTGAACCAATCAGCTGTTAGATCAGCTGAGAGCCAGGTGTTTCCCAGCATGCCCTGGGTCTTGCAATGGGTGGAGAGCAACTGCGGCGCCTGGCTCTAAAACCTGCGGCCGCATGAGTTGTCGTTGCTCACATGTGCATCAGACGTCAGAGCAAGTCGGGATCAAGTCGGACACAGATCTACCCAGCATGCATTGGACGCCGATCGCCGGTGATCGATTCTGTGCAGGCCTGGCTCATCTCGAACGAACTTACTTAGTAACATAGCAGAGTTTTTTGTCATCTTTTCTTATCATCTCTTACTGTATCCTCTGATTGATATTGGGTTGGAATGACAAAATGCCCTGTCCCTAAAACAATTACCATTATTCAGGAAAATAAGACTACATCTACACTGCTACGTTTTGGTTTAAAAATGATTATCTTCTGCTATGTTCCCCCCTCTCATTCCCCCTGCTCTGGCATGTCCCCCTCTCATTCCCCCTGCTCTGGCGTGTCCCCCTCTCATTCCCCCTGCTCTGGCGTTTCCCCCTCTCATTCCCCCTGCTCTGGTGTTTCCCCCTCTCATTCCCCCTGCTCTGGCGTGTCCCCCCTCTCATTCCCCCTGCTCTGGCGTGTCCCCCTCTCATTCCCCCCTGCTCTGGCGTGTCCCCCCTCTCATTCCCCCTGCTCTGGTGTTTCCTCTGGTGAGCCCCTAAAGTGGAGACATTAGGAAACCCTTCTGACATGTTTTGGTTTGGAATCTGCTGGGGTTGTGTTGCAGTCTCAACGGCCGCGAACGGAGAACTTTGACAACACCGACACTGACGTCAATGTTTCTCCTCCTGATTGGTTCTTATCGGTCACATCTCGTTCTCTGATACTAAGCTACTAATGTTACCATGGCAACTACCGGCAGTGGGCATAGTCTCCACGCTGCCTCCTGTTTATGTCCAGTATACCAGAATGTTGATGAGATATGAGGTTTGGGCGTGTTAGTTTAAACAGAGATTACTTCTTCTACTGGAGATAAAAACACTTGGTGCACGGAGATCACTTTTAACTCGAAACTAAACAGAAATGTAAATGTAGCCTAAGTGTCTCTTGATTTGTGCATATGGGCTGCTGGCAAGGTGTCCCTTATTTTTTCATATTGAAGGTGGCGACCATAGTAACCATATTGCTGTGAAACTAGAGACCTTAGTATTTCTTCACTGTTCACATGCTCCAACATCTTTTCCTGACTGATATATAACTTGTGGCACCCAGCCTAACGTTTCCCTCTGGGGCCGGTACGCTGAGTTTTGAAGGCAACAGACGGGAGTGTTGAGAGGATCTTGTGGACACTGGAGCCGTTTGTCAGTTCTGGTAGTTGGACTATTAAAGCTGGCAGTGTGCGGTACTTAAACACCGTGGGACCCTGTGACTGAAACAGAGAGGTGCTTTTATACGGCGACACACAGGCCTCAGGGAGAATAGAAATGCATGATAAAAAAACTGCTATTAGAAACAAACTTCAAGCGAAAAACTTAATACTGCTTACTGATTATGTTTTGACCATTATTTTAACAATGCCGCTGTGTGTTTGACAAGAGGGAAGGTTAACCATAACCAACAGGAACTAGAGAACAGGAAACCAGCGTGTGTCTCTGTAACTCTGTATGTTGTATACTTGTAACTATTAATATGGGCTCTGTTGAAACAGCACACTTGGTGTTTTAAATAGCCGTGTTAAGAAGAACAACCTTTGTAAGGAATTTAGGGACTTATTTTAGCAAAATGACAACCTTTTTATTATTATCTTACACTTACTCAAATTAGATTTAAATACTCTAATAATAATGAAATTAATGACAAATATAAGGTACCTGTTTGCATTAGTTTTTCTATTATAATGAACAAATTATTATAAATAAGACAGACCAAAACAGTGTTACATTGGGTAACAGAGAGGAAAAGATGATTTGTAGAAAGAAATGCTTGAAGATAAATTATTGGTCATTGTCGACGGAAATGTTGCATTTATAATTTACAGTGATTGGAGCTTATTGACAGAGGATATCTGTACATGTCTACAGCTGGCATACTAGTTATTTCCATCATAGCATTGAGTCTCATACATAATTAATATTCACGGTGATGGGACAAGAGTATTATGTGTCTGAAGCAATAAGACATGTTCTGCTCGTCCTATTCCACTGTTACACGTCACTGTCCTGCTGCCTTTAGATTCAATATTCTTTATTAATCCCGCAACAGGCAAATTCAGACTGTAAATTTCACTGAAAGAGACAATTATATTGTTAATTGCAATTATTTCTGAGACAATTAATGTACAGCAACATTTGGAACTGTTCCAGTTCTAGCGGCGCCTTCTTATAGTACGTGTCCATATACACGTTGTTTTCCTGGATGGGATCGCCCCGCTTCCAAGCATTGCTCGCCACCAGTTTCTCTTCACTGACCACTGACAAGCAAAGAAAACAGGCTCCGCCCTCCTGCATCTGCGATGGCTGCACCTGATCGGACGAATGTGTCACGTGGGGCTGGCTGCTCCCGAATTTCAAAACCGGGCATAATGGTGGCTTGTTCGGAATACGATCCCTTATTTTACGAAAATAGTTATTGGGAACGTGTTTCTGAAAACAGTTTAAGTGAGAAATATGCTGCGCAGTTGCTGAATCTGTCTTCATTTCAGATGGACAAAGGTCAGTTTAAAAGATTTTCCTCAGATTTTTAGAGGCGGCTCCTCGTTGTTGTTGTATTAGAGAGGAGGCACAAACGACCAATATGGTTGTATGGTTTGGAGGACTGGTTGTGCCTTCAGATGGCTGCAGGGAGTTACAGGGCAATTACACACTTCATGCTCCGTTTTCATGGGTACAACTCAGTGCTATAATGTCTTCTGTAGCTCCGGGAAGCTTGGTAAATTCTGAGAAAATAACCCTGATGATGTCATACTGATGTCATGTCAAGATTGAGCTTGGAGACACATAACAGGAAGCCTGTGTTACAACCTGGAGATAGACATGATGGGTAATGTGGTCAGCGTTAGCTTGTGTAATGGACATTAAAGTGGACCACGTTACAGAAGAAGCTGTCCTCGAGCTCTTACTTCACCCACGTCTCTTTAGGAGTTTTTATTCAGTAACTATCAAGGTCATAGTTAACGCTGAGTCAGCCGCGGTCCCTTGTAGTACACCTTTATTTACCTTTCAGAAACATCCCAGGAATGTTTAGTTCAGCACAGCCTGTCACTGAAATTGGTACTGCAGTGGCAATGAACATTTGATGCTGCCCTAAATCTGTCAACTGGTTCGAGAGCTTTTTAAATCCTCATCATTACCGGTAAATTTACTTCAGTCATTTATTAATATGACATTATACAGCATGACACCATAATCGCATAACCAAATCATGATCGGATGATTCATCACATGATTTCCTCATTCAATCATCTCATCATGATCAGATAAGGGAAGTTACTATCAGGAACAAACCAACTTGTCTTTACACTGCCTTATTTGAAGAAAGAAGCTCTTTATTAATGAATCCTTCTATGAGGAAAATCTATTTCTTTGCCAGCAGTGTAATGCTGTGTGCTTTGGCTGTTAAATGTGCTACTGCAGATGCTAACAGTTTGCTGGGGACATAATGTATTACAGAAACTTCTTAAGTCTTGAGTTAAGACAAGAAGAGTATAAGTTAGGATTTTTCCCAATTTGGTATAACAGAAATAAATCCTAGCTAATTTTAGGAATCCTATCTTATCTCAGGTTAGAAAATCCTAAATACTCGATCCAACATTGGTTATCAAATTACAGTATATGTAAAAGTTACCTAGCAAATCATGCTACTATTAACATCTCGCCGAGCTAAACAACTTTTCAGTTGTAACTGTTTTTGCCATTGAAGAATAGATTGAAACTAGAGATGCCAATTTAGGTTTTTATTTCTTATCGATAGCCGACCCTCGTTGACCGACCATCTGTTAACCAACAGTCAGCTGACCGCTTGTTGGTCCCAGGTTTGGACATACTTTCTGCGTGTCTGTGGACAGCTGTGGACTGGTACACTGGTCACGTGTATGCATTTTTGTGTCCCAGAATGCAACCGCTTGCACTCCCACCTGACCAGTATAAATCCGCAGCTGTCCGGACGCTGAGCGGATGTTGGAGCCTTTCTCCATAGCATCCACCAACGTGGGCGCGAGAGACACAAACTTAGCATTTTTTTAAGACCACTCAACAGTTATCTTAAAGTTCGGAGAGTTAAAGATTCTGGGAAATTGTTTGATACACTTTTCCTATCTTTGGTTAGGATAGGAACATCAACTTAAGAACTATTCACCTGGTATGGCTTCTTTCTTAAATCCGGTCCTAACCCCTAATTACCATGGATACCAAACAGGACTCAGACAGGATGTTGATGGTTTCAGCTGACTGTTCTTAGTCAGATGAGGGTAACCAGTGTTTGGTTGCTGTGTACTGTTAAGCATGCACGCAATATTGTGTATCCACAGTAAAGAGAGTGGCTTCTGTCTTTGAACAGACCTACATACAGATGCAGAGGCACAGGTGTGGATGATAGATCACTTGCCAGTGCAGTGACTCCAGTTCTTGTTCACAGTAGAAGAGTAGAGAGGGAGTGGGCCGAGGCTGGAAGCTGCTCTAGTTTAGTTTGTGTCTCTGTTTGACCACAGCAGTGAGACTTTAAAGCAGGCAGGGTTCAATAAACAGCTGAATGCGCAGCTGTTATGAAAGTCATATCATAGTTTGTGTAGATGTTTCTGAGAGTCTGTCTAAAAAACGGTGGCAGCCCGGTAAGCCCAATTTATGGTCCTGCGGTAAATCGACGCCGTAGGTACGTGGAGACATGTACCCTAGCCTGACGTGCACCTCTCGCAAAATGTGACCACACGTCGCTCGGCCGTGGCTTGGTAGCGTTGCATCCCCCCCGACTCATTTCCTGGTTCTCCTCCATAAACAACGTGAATGGTTAACTTTTCCTGCTCCAGATTTCTCACCGTAATCAGAAAGAACAGGGGAGACACTTTGTTTCTCTCACTAGGACTCTAGAGTCACTACTTGCTCTTATCTAATCACACACACACACACACACACACCTCAGGCCACTTACGTCGGCTACAGGGAAAGCTCTGCGTGGAGCCTCCACAGAACCATCAATCAGCCTTAAGACAGACAGCTCACTCCATCTGGTACTCAAACCTGTGAGACGCTGACATACTGCAATTTACAGTTGACATTAGAGGAAGTTAAAACCATGCTGAGGTTCAGTTTAAACCAGGAGATTGTCACAGTTTACAGAATTGCAGGTTAGGACCCCAGCGAAATGGAAGAGACAAGGATGGCAGCAGGGAGTTTCAATCATATATTAACCAGGGACACTAGGAAACAGGCAGAGCTTCTTGACACCAAGTGACGACGAACTGACCGCAGACAAATGACATTTATTTTACTATATCTCTTTACATAAATATTTTCTTCTACTAATTCTATCAGACATACATTGCAATGCCCTCTGTAAATTGACAGTATTACATGGCTATGCTGCCGCCTGCTGGTAGGGGCAGTAATTACAATTTGACCTACTTCCACAACGCCGTAAAGTCCAGACTCAATCAGATGTCCGTGATCTGTGACGACAGTACAGTGGAACGTTTGCCTTCAACAGAGCGACCGTAATAACCTAATATACCATCATTACTGAGATTAAACTACATTCTCCGTTATATTTGCACTGAATAACTCATTCAATAAATAGAAACCTAACTCTTACAGCGCCCATGAACAGATGCTCACACATAAAATGGCACCCTTGTTAATTAGCCTACTATTGCTAACTCATAAATCCTGCATAACATGGTCCCGTACCCACAGGACATCAGACTTACTTATTGATGCACAGCAGTGTCCAACTTAGTCCAATGAGGGGAGAAAGGAAAGTGTGACAGTGTTCCACGCTAACGGCTTTTCTCTCTCAACTACCGCATACTTAATTGCGTTGATAGTCCAGGGCTGCTACTGACACAGAGAGAGAGAGAGGGAAAGAGAGAGACTGTATTACTAACAGCCAATCCAGTCTGCTCAAAGCCATGGTCTTTTTCACAAATAGGTTGCACGTAAGGGGGGAAAAAAAGTATCTTCCACTTAAGGGGCCCTATCTTGACTTGCACCGTGTGCAGCACAGCGCAAAGCCTGACGCAAGTGTCAATTTCCTGTCCAGCGACTAGGATTAGTGTGTGTTTGACAGGGTAGGGGGCGTGGCATCATGATGGTGGCTCTCCGTTGTTATGTTGGCCAGCCATCACGATGGACGATGATCTCGTCCACAACCCTAACAGACCGGTGGCAGGAGGGCTGATGAACAGGTGAAACCCATCTGGGCGGGACATGCCAATCCCAAAGGGAAAACACACAAGGCAGGAAGTGAAACAAGACATGACACAAGGGAAATAAACCTACAAAATAAAACGTGAAACTAAACAAAAGCCAGGATGTACAGGCATAGATATCATCATGGGGAAAATCTGTGATAATAACACATAATAAACTCACAAATACACAAACACTTCTGTACAAATGTATGACACTGCGGTATTTAAAATCTGTATGAGGCAGACAGACTAAACTAACTCAGACAGGATTTCTGTTCTGTCAAAAAAGACATCTGTAGTCCTTGCTACAGATGAAACATTGGAAAGAGCTTTCGTTTCTGAAAATATTGATTCTTTGGATGTCTGCGAAGGGCAGTTGTCCTGTAAACACTGCAGAGAAGAAGTGTCCTGAGCAGAAAAGTGGCAGCATTGGCTCATTGCGTTGCATGATGTTGGGTTAGGCTTGTCGGTTAGTACTAGCTGTGTTTTGTAAGGGTGTGACTTCGACAGCAGAGATTGTGTTTTGCTTCCCATTTCTCACCAACGGTGTCATTTAGTTAGTCTTTTGTCACTTCACAGGTGACCGATCAGAAAACGCTCAGATGAGTTCATCTTCAATTCAGTCTCATGTTGAAAAAACTGTCAAATCTGCAAAAGTGTACCTTATGAAGTCATTGAAGTAGTCAGGGATGTCATGGAAAGAAAAAGGAAGGAAGACAGTGCAAGGTAAGGCTTTAAGCAGAGAATAAATGAAAGAGAAGAGAGGAAAGAAAGGATGGAAGATATGGACGACCAGGGTGCGATTTGCCGGGGGGGGATGCGTGGGATTTTCCCGTTTCTGGTCTACATATCCCCCCCAAAGTGATCTATGCTACTTCACCAATGGACCATATATTATATACCTAAAATAGAAGTATTTTAAACTAAGTAAAGCGCTGTAACGTCAACACTCTGTAGTGCCACAGAAAGATCAAATCTGAGCAGCAGTATCTGGTTGGATTTAGAGCTCCAGGACGCCGGCTACCAGCAGCAGTTGTTCAGCAGCCAATAGGTGACTGTGACCCGGCTACAGGCACCGCCAGATGACAAGATAACCTAAGATAGACTTTATCAATCCCACACTGGGGAAATTCCTGTGCTACAGCAGCTCAAAAGAAAAATGTACACACATCAGAATAACAAACGGTGCTTTCAAGGGCCGTGGTAGTGGAGTTTAGCCAGAAAAAGTGAGTGTCATGCGGCCATGACAGTTAAGTTTAGGAAAAAAGATGGTGGTTTGGATTAAAACACTCCTGAGGAACGAATTAGCGTTTCCTGGGTGAAAGTTAGGGCTGAACGATTAATTGCATTTTAAAATAATATCGCGATATGTTAAAACGTGATTTCCTAATCGCAAAGGCTGCGATTTGGTCACATGACTCACAAGAGCAAATCAGTCTGCACTCCGCAGAGAAAGCATCAACTTGGCACGCTAACGCTATGCTGTACCTTGAGAAGATTTCTGTCATTCAAACAACTCTTGAGTTGTAGTTTAAAACTTGTAATGATGAGATTAGCCGTTAGCTCCAGTTAGCGGTTAGCTCCAGTTAGCGTTTAGCTCCGGTTAGCCAATCGGCGTTGGTTTTGAGGCAGGTTTAGGTGGTGATAGACAGATGGTTTATCCAATCAGCTAACCAGTATTTTCAGACAGCGGTAGCCCTAATTCTGTTAGCTGCTCGCTAATGCTTTTTTCATCTTGGATCCTTCTTTTGGAATATGGACCGGGAACCTGAAAGGGTGCCTTTTATTCTTAATTCTCGTTACACAAACGGCAAATATCCTTTACCGACATGTTGCTTGCTTGCTAAGCTAACGAGCTATGCTTTGCCTGCAGCAGCAGGGGCGGGCTTGTGGTTGTATTTTCATACTCTTCGTTGATCTGATTGGTTGATTTGGCCCGTCTATCACCAACATAGGTGATAGACAGATGCTTCATCCAATCAGCTAACCAGTATTTTCGCCCCTTCCCAAAAGTTCTCCAACGGAAAGTTCCCAGATGGATATGCCAAGCAAATGCGAAGCAACCCATCTGGCGGAGACAGGTTATTGCAGACCTACATCAGCATCCAAACTCGGCGGATCAAACGTGTTCGCGTGGCTCGCCTTTTATAGTGCAAGAAAGCAGCTTGTTTCTGACCACTGCTGTTGTTTAATCACGTCCATCGCGTTTATCTGCTAATTCAAAAACGGTGGTCACAAGTTTCTGTTCGTCTTGTTGGTCACGGTAACCTCCCCTGATTGAGGTTTCTCTTGGCACAGCTACCAGAACACTTCCAACTTTCAGACAGGTT